>WYDI02031034.1:0-64359 GCA_009867235.2 Psittacus erithacus | reverse complement strand
TTCCGCTATACATGTATACTTTTTGTATCTTGTTAGTATTTTGTCTTGTATATACGGAGCAGGGGTGTGGGGGGGGTGGTGGTAGGGTAGTCATTGAGAGAGAGAGACTGCATGGCTGACTAGGCTTAAACCACAACACAAACTAACAACAAAACCAACAAGAGAATGAAGATTTAAAATAACAAACAGCAAAACCACTCCTTAATGAAGCTTGGACAAAGATCAGCTTTCTCAGTATCATCTTCTGAAAACTTACCTTCAAAGGCTTTGGCAGCATCTACCAAGTTTGACCAGTCCAGATCAGAGGCAGAATCAGGCAATGGCATAAGACCAGGGTCTGGCATGGGCTGCCGTCTTTGCTCCTGGATGTCTGTGAGGGAACTATCTGAGGCAGAAAATTCTCCTAGAGTAATGCAGAACAGATTATAAATTCCATAAAACCCCCTCCAAAATTCCTTTCTTAATACTAATGCATCCCTAATTCTTAATCTTTCTGGGATAGCACTTTTGGAACCAGAACTCAGTAGAATGTTTGATCAACTGTAGTTGACCAGATACAGCATGTTACAAGCGAGTTTTCTATGACAGTGCTTCTCAGTTAAGACATTCAGCTCCTTTGCAGGTTAGCACTTCAAAAGCCAGTCTCTGCCTCTTCCCAGCACTGGGGCTGTGGGCAATACTCTTTTACCTAACAACTCTTGTCTCTGCACAAGCTGAGGGTGCTTTGGAGGGCTCTGCTGGGGCTTCTACACTCCCTGGCACCTATTTGCTTCTGTAAAAATACAAAATTGTGGTGTTTTTTTCTCCTGTCTTTACAATCTCATGAATCAATGGGTGCAGACTTAGACCTACTGAGATGAGTCAGAAGAAAACTCTTAAAATGACCTCCAAAGTATTGCACATCTCCCAGTGGTTTAGCAAAACCTCTTGATCTTTACTGGCAAGTACCACACCAACATATACCAGTGTACAATGTAAGTTGGTACATGGCTCACTACAGAAAAAACACTGGCAAGCTTGAAGGAAGGATCTAAAGTCCCTGCATATTTGTGCAAACTGGTGCCTGGCAAAGTGAAACACCTGAATTATTGCCATAATTAGGGAAAGATCAAATTGTGAACCAACAATTATCTACTTTATCTCAGTTTACTGGCTGAACAATTAAAAAAACACACAATGCCTGGTCAGTTAGCACATGTGTAAGCTCAGAAGGCAGCAACAACTTGCTTCCTCATGCCTTCTGTCAGTGCGTAAAGGAAGTTATGAAGAATCTGTAGGTGGTATTAGAAGTGCTGGAGATGTAGGGGTGAGAAAATGGACTGGGGCATGCAGGAGGAAGCCGCACAAAAGAGTGAAGAATCCATTTGGAACAGAGAAAACAGACAGACAGCATGGTGTCTACCTAATAACTTCAGCTATATAATATTGCTGCCTGGGAAGCAAGGTCAGTGCATTCACTGCTTTGCTCCAATACCTTGAAAAATAATTTTTTTTGGCTCTGTACATGTTTACTTTTTATAAACATAACTTCAGCTCAGTATTAACACTGAGGATTCTCGTATTATCTCCCCCCAAAGAGGGCAGTTATTTGGGAAGTTCTTAACAAAAAATATATACAGTTAGTGAAAAGATATATGGAATTAGAAGGAAAAAAGTAACCATTTGAAAAATCACCTCTTTTAAAAGTGTGAGATGGATTGTTAGTTAAGATATATCAGAAGAATGTTTTTAGCTCACTGTTTTGCCCCTTCAAAACAACTGAAGGTGTTCTGGAATGGCTGGTCTTTGTTACTAAGATATATGAATTAAAAGAATTTTGAATAGCTGGAAGCCAACGAATACGTGTGGTATTAAATACCCAGCTCTACTTTATCTTTCTCTCAGTAAAGACAAGTGTGGGGAGAGAGACAATTTATGTGCCACTCAAATAGCTGGTCCTTTTATCATGCAGGCCCTACATGTTATAGAAAAAGGAAAATCTTGTTTTGTTGACAAGTGTAAAAAGCTCATGTGCTAGGACAAGTAATCGGTTTGGTGTGGAAGGGAATATGACAGTGAAAGAAGGGTTTGTGGTTTTCTTTTTGGAACCTACAGTCATCTAAATGCAAAGAGACTTTCCACACTACTTTCTTTCCACTTCTGCTCAGATGGCATCATTAATCTTCTGACCCAAGCCTTCAGAAGCCAAATCCACCAGCCAGTTACAAGCGTAACCAAGTCTGCAAAGTTATTTTAGTGTATATAAAAGTAGAAGTGAAGAGAGCTCAGTTTCCTAACTCTTATGCAAGAAACATGCTGTACAGAAACAACAGCTCATGAAAATGTCAGGTTCAACACTGAAAACTGATGCCTGGTGATCACAGACAGATGAAAAGCATTTAATATAGATTTCTTCAGCAGCCTTCACTGTCAAATGTATCCTGTGGATGTGAAGACAGACTGTGTTAGGGCCCACTATAGTGAGCTGAATCTATTGATAGCCTTGCATTTAACTCTTGAAAGATACTAAAACATGAATAAATCAGAGCAGATATGTACTTCAGAAAACACTGCAGAATCCTACACTGTGAGATCTAGCTCTATTTCTGGAAAACACATTTAGTACACATTTAGACAGGAGATACAGTCGGAACCTGTGAAAATTCCCTTTCTCACCAAGTGAGACATTCACATGCAGCAGCACACAACCTATCAGATAATCCTACTGAGACTTTCCAGTAAACTCACGGGAGAAAGCTGAGTGCCTTCTTGACAGCATTCTACCAAGTAACTTTTTCCTGTTAGCTGTTGATGTGTGACTAAAATAAGTAACTCAAGACCTGAAAGTGAATAGGATAAGGGAGTGAATTTAATATCTGGCACAAGAAAAGCTGTATCTGGTGTAATTGTACATCCAAATATCTACTAGCATTTTATCCATTTTTGTATCATTATTTTCCTAATGCTGGTGTTTTTTTTTTTTCCCAATAATCCCACATTAAACTGCCACCTGAAGCTGTCACTGATGGACAACCAGGTATATATTATCTTGCTCAATGATCCAACTGGTCCAGACGACTCCTGGAAGAAATGATGAAAACTTGGGAGATAATGAGACTATTTTTTTTTGCTCTTTCCACAAGGAAACTGCATGACCAGTCCTGCAGTCTAATACCCACATAGGTGAAGAAAAAAAGAATTCCCATCCTATTTTATGTTTTCAGGCATGTGACTTGACTCTCCTTATTGTAGCAAAATCAAGATGGAAGTATTACTTACTGTAATAAGCATTTACCTTTAATGTGATTCACAAAGGATTCTTTTGAAAGTAGAAAAATGGGAAATACACCTACCATGTAGAGATTTCATTCCCAAAGTATATGATGGTCTCCGTAACGGCAGCGACTTTGGGAGAGAAGGGTACGTGCTGGTGAATAGTACATCATTTGGCATGGCTTGGTCCAAAAGTGAGGCCCGTGAGGTGAAGAAATGGTCCCTTTGACCACTGTAAATACTTTCATCTGACAAAGTCCTTTGCAAGGCACGCCTTGTGGTAGGAGTGCTGGGAAAGGGAGACTGACAGGACAGAGTGTGTGACTATACATTCATAGAAACAAATAAAAAGAAATGAGAAAGAAAAAAATCAATAAAGAAACTTTAGCAGTCTATGCTGAAACTGTTTTTTTTTAACTTTTTGTAAAATAAGAAAGCAAGTGTTAACATAGTATTTTTTCAGTGGATAGGAAAAAGAACTAGAAGAATCTGCTTTGAGAGTGATTATAACTAGGCAACATACATAGGTTTTGATCAGCCTATCTCACATTCTACCCTTTAAATGCCCTTCAAACTTCTCCTGAAATGGAAATCTCAGGCAGCCCTTGCAGATTCTAAAGCTGACGTGTAGCAGAGATAATATTTATAAAAACAGACTGAATGCTGCATAAACCGGAGTTCTCCCTTGTGCCTGGGGGAGGCTGCCTTCCTGCAGGCAGAGCACCAGCAAATGCTAACTAATTAAAAGTCTTGTATTATTGAACAGTCAGCAACACCCGCCACCACTGTGATTCTTCAGGATTTGAATCAAAATCAAGTAAACAGTCCCGTGAGTAAGAGAACTCATGTCTTACCCCCACTGTCATCCCAGCTTCCCTCATGTTCCACGTAGGTGAAAGCAATGCTGTGGTTAGGCTAGAGTTACATACTCTCCAGAAAGTGCAAGTGAGCTGCTATCAAAGAACCCATAACCAGTCCCATCAGCAGAGACACTGATTTTCATGAAACCTGTAACTATGTCTAAGACATCATATTTCTTTGTGGGTTGGTTGTAATTTGGTACAAAGGCTTTCATGGAGAAATGGCAAATAGAAAGGAAGACCTCACCACTCTAATTTGTTCTGTAAGCAAGTTTAAACAAAAAAGGAGCTAATACAATTTCTGAGAAAAGTGATTAAACATTACAGAGTTGCTCATTTGCACATAAAAAAAGTTCTCTCAGAGAGAAAAAAACCCCAAACGTTTAAACAGACGGTACTCTATTCCTGTGATCAAAATCCCACACTACAACGTGGGAGAAGAGCATGGAGGGGGCATTACTGGTACAGTACAGTTGGAAGACAATCTGCTAGATTCTCCCCTCCCCCCATAACATTACAAATTTTAATATTAAAAGACTGCTGCATGTTTTGGGTTTACAATTAAGGATTAGAAACAATTAAAATTACTTACAAAAACCTGCCATCATCAAAAGACACGGAAAGAAAGAGAAGCCATATCCCCATGCCGACTTTCTATTACATCAAATTCTCCCTTCTGCGTTGCCTCACTCAGGACACACACATCACACTATGAATCTTGCATATACAGTTAACGCCACAGAAATGACAACTTCTGGTATGCAGATGTCTCAGTATTACATTGAGGATCAAGCTGCTTCTTTATTCTAAATTTTAAAAGCTCAATCAGCAGGCCCATGCTGTGATCCAGTGACATCTCCCAGTACTTGTCCTGAGTGGCAAGGAAAAGAGCTAGCTGCTAAGTCAAGCAGCATTTACTCGAGGGTGGTATTGCTCATTTAAGTGTTAAATTAGGAGTTGGAACCACCAGTTAATACCAGATGTTGAGATTAAAAGGTTGCACAGATATGAACATCTGAGTCAGAACAGAGGCAATACAAGTAGGAATTGTCTTCCGGGGATACAGCAGAGGGAAGGAAAAAAGAAGTGTGATTTGTCTGAAAAGATATAATACCTAAGTAATAGGTAAGGAGATAAAGACAGCTGGGAAGAAAATGAAAAGACACACAAGACACACAGAATCACAGCCTAGAACAAATTCTGCTAGCAAACAAAGCCTTTGGCAGCCAACAAATAGGAAGGAGAAGGATTTTTTGGTCTTTGTGCTGTCAACTAATGAAGGTCATTATTATTTTTTTTCTTTTAAAATGTCAAAAAAAATTTATGCTGCAAGAGCACCTTTTTTAAGATGAAATCTAAATCATGCAGTGGGCAGAAATGACAGGTACTCTTAAAATGGAAAAGATTTCATTTATTGGTGTGATAGAATGTTATTAACTTGCTGAAATTTATCAAAAGTGTAACCTGAGTTAACACATACTTACTGCAGTTGCCAGGAAATAAAGATCAGGGTAAGAACTGATTCACTAACACCAAAGCAGAAAAACAACAAACTTGGGAACATACACACTTCTGAAGGTCTTCAGGTCACCTCTTTAAATAAAATGTAATGTCTTGGAATAAGAATAACCCCCTTGCTCAAAACAACCACCAGGAGATGCTTGCATCACCTGTGTCCCACTCCCCTCAGAACTACCACAAACCCACGAAACAGGTATCTTGCCACTCACAAGTTTTTTGTTCTTCTCTGCCCTCAAAGGTAACATCTGAAATAATCTGCGTATGGAACCTAGCATTTACACGTTTTAATAAGTCACTCGTGTTTCTGCAAGCAAAGAAGGAGGCTGGAGCTCTCTGTTCTGCATGGTTGCTGTGGAAACCATTTGGGCTTGAGGTGATAAGCCTAAGCTGTTCAGTACATGTACAGTGCCTGTACATGGAGACTGGGGAAGTCAACATGTTCTCTTCAAAATGATAGATGCTTAAAACTAATATATGCCCTTTTGTGTTACTATACACATTTTGAAATTTATCAGGAAAAGTTTGTAACCATTTATTCTGTATAAATATTTGCTTAAGTTTAGGGGGCATTCTTGGTCCTTGTGCAGTTACACGATTAAGAGGCATGAAAGTGTGCTTTTTGCAAGCAGTTTCAATCCTGTCAACATGTCACTGTCTAGCAATGTGATCGAGGAAGAACAATTCAAATGCATAAGACAACACCACAGGATTTTCCATGAGCCAGCAGTCCCAAATGTTCTTTGCAATTTGGCGTCCTAGTCTCTTTAAATTTGCACACAAAAATAATACGATTGCACTGACTATAGTAATGACTGTCTTCTTCTAGTAAGCTAAGTTTGTGACAAACAGATGGCTTTCTGTCCATGATGAAAATGTAGGGAATTGCCTTGCATTTTATTTTCCTGTTATGGGTGAGAATAGAAAAGAACCTATTTGAGAAAGTCTCGAGTCCAGTGCAAAATCCAACCGAGTAAGCACTGTATGAATGAGCACTTCAGCTTTGACTGCTTTGAAAGCACTCAGCATTTTCCGCACCACAATCTGAAAGCTTCCATGGCCTTCTATCGTTTTCCAAACTGTGAAGCATTTGCTGTACTAGTTGATATGCCTCAGTAGCAATGACCTCAATCACCAAATTCTTATAAAGTGTAACTTTACACATCTCTTTTTTGTAACAACAGAACTATGACCTGGATCACAAGAGGACCTATGTGCTGCTCTTCAGGTATTCTGAGATTTCACTTAACTGCGACGAGAGATAGCCAAGGGACAGACCCTCCCCCTTTAACATACCTTAAAATTCTTCTGGGATTCTGGTGTTGGGCTATCAAGATCTATCAACTTCTTCAGCTCTTCTTCAACAGTGGACTTGGATGCTCGCTTCGGTGATGCGCGAAGATCTCTTGTTGAAGCACGCAGCCGAGGGTGGGCCATTTCATTGCCATCACTCTGGTGACGTCTTAAATGAAATGGAACAGACATATTCAGGTCTCAAAGCCCTGGGGCAGGAGGCATGAATAAAACAAGAATTAAAGCACCCTCAAAATTTTCAAAGAAAAACCTTAGGTAGGGGGCATGCAGGAGGGAAAGAGTTTTGCTACTTGAGCAGAGCCTCATCATTATGAATACCGGTTGAAGCAATAACCTTGTTTAAAAAAAATCAACTAGCAATTCATTTAAAGTTTATCATAATGCGTTTTCACAATAAGGAATTGAATCTATTAAAGTATATTTTGTAAAAAAATAAAAAATATAAATGTCTTCAATAAGCCCTAAAGTAGGAAATCACTATGTTTCTTTATTCTTTTACCTGGCTTTTTATAGTGTGATTATCGCAAAGCTTCACTATCTCCTTTTACAGCCAGTTATTGGTATAATCTAAGGATACTGTGCTCAACCCAATAAAAGTCAAGATGGGTTGAATAAGTTACTTTGAAACGCGCCTTCTGAACCATTTGCTTTCAAAGTCACACTGGACTTAAATAGTATTTTTGCTAGTAAGTTGTTTCTCAATTTCTCTTCCAAAAGAGACAGTTGCATATTGTAATGCACAGAGACCTTCCTTGGCTTGCTTTAAGCCAGTTAGACTGGACACAGGCAGCAATCTTAACAAGGCAACATGGAGTGCCACAGAACTAATGCACAGCATGTGCAGCGCTATTACAGGGATGAGAGGCTTAAGGAAAACTCATGCTCTGCCTTAAGAGGATTTTTAATATTTGCTGAAAGGCCATTCTGAGTCACCTTTAAGAAGTTCTAAGGAAAGATAAGCTTTAATAGGACTGAAATTCATACGGCTCTGTACGATAAAAAAATCTTTTACATTTAACAGGGAATGAGATTAGCTAACTTTCAAATATTTAAGCCTAACTGCAGAACTCTAGATTAGAGATTAAGTTCTACAGAATAATAAGCATTCAATAGTCTTGAGCTCTTTTATAGAGAGAAATGTCATAGATTTCAATGCGTCTTTACACTTAATAACGAAACAAGAGAACAAAAAAATAGTCTTACTTTCTTGAATCCATAAACCCCACTGAGTTTATTGTCCCTTCTGGCTTTTTCCATCCGATCAGATACTTGCTAGTAGCACCCTGGCGAGGGTAGAAAGTCCTAGGACCAGATGAGGAGGAAGAGGAAGAGGAGAAAGAAGGTGCGAGCTGGGGAGAAGTAGCAGGATGAAGCTCTTCTTTAGGAGAGCTTCTAGCACTGGTGAAAACAACCGGGCTGGCAGAGTGTCGTGAGCTCATGGTACTAGGAGAAAAACAGAATAGACAAAATTTGCCATATGTGTATATATGCACCTCACTTAAATATTTTTAAAGCAGAACTCGAGGCACGAGATGTTACTCCTGTCAATAGTGGGTAGCGTATGAAAACCAATTCTCTCTTCTTAAGGGCCTTTCACCCATTTTTCACTAAAAATACCTCATACAGTAATACAGAACTTTGTAAGCAACCTCTAAGGATGCAGTAGACCACCATCTCCTCATTCACCAATGGGAAATCTAGCGTTTACCTTCATTAGGCATCTTAAAGGTTATACAAGAGATTGTAGCTGAATTAGCAAAATAAAAACCAAACCAAACCAACAAAATAAAGAAGACGAAACCCATACATCTTTCAAAAGGGGGTTTCCTGGATTTTTCAAAAAAAAAGCAGGCATCAATTGCAAAAAAAGGCTTAAACTGAGAAGTCTGAGCAGGTCTCCAACCTATATTGCATTTTTTCCAGACAAAAAGAAGACTTGGGATGACCAACTGCAGCTTAATTGTTGGAAGAAGGAGGAGGGCTTTAGATAAGAACTAGTCTTTAGTTATGCTGATACTCAAATCTGATGCAACTTGCACCATATCAGGAGCACTAGGACTTAAGACAATATTTACTATAACAACCTTAAAAGGTCGGCCATTTCTAAGTACAGTTACAGGAAAACTTTGCGTACAGTCTTAGCACTGAAATAGCATTATATATTTGGAGACAAGTTTTCTGTCAGCTCCCTCTACATAACTTAGCCACATTCTCATCCCTGTATTCAACACTGCAAGGCAGGAATTTGAAACAGATGGCCCTGTGGTAAAGAACAGCTACTGACTGAGAAATAAAAATTAGCTGGGAGGCTGAATAAAGTCACTGAATAATCTCTTCTTTTTTAGCTTAGCAGAAAATTATTCAGCACTCTTTTAATATCTTGATAAAACAATGCTTTTTCACATCTCACTGACACAGAAAAAGAATTCAAGGTCAAATTTATGTTGCCACCTGTGAAAACAATCTCATCTACATTTAGCATTATAGAAGTCAGTTACTTAATCTATGCTACTTGTCTGGCTCCTGCTGTAGTCAATAGAGAAATATCCTTAGGAGGTGATTCCCCTCATCTTAAATTAGGTGTCTCAGATACACAGGGAGAACTAATGTTTTGGAGCTTCTCCTGTCTCTCCGCTGACAACAGATGGAGTCTGAAAAAGTCACCTTCAACTATGTTTCATTTTCATATGGTACAAGTTAAGCTCCACCAGTCCCAACAGTCAAGTGCTGTGGATTTAATGAGGAGTCTAACTGGACTGTAGTCTTCCCACCTCAAATAGCACCAGCTGCTGCAGCCATCTCTCATCTAATGTGCATGGGGACGGCTGTGAAGTCCTGCACATCAGGGGCAAGATACAGCTCCCCATATGTATACATATCAAATGACAATAATACAGATTTACGTACTATAGAATTATTCTCTTCCCCCCCCATACATCTGAAAGGCCTATACAAAAGACAGCAGATTGAAAAAACATAGGAAAAGGTTTTCCTGTCCATCAAGCCTGTATATTTGGCATAGCACATCACAACCTTTGTATTTGTAACAAATAAAAGTAAACATAATTTATACCAAGAAAGCAGAGAAAATTAAGTGCTAGGGGGAGAGGCAGTAAATTTCTTTTCATTTCCCCCTCCATTTTCAATATTGAGATAAAACTCCTACACATGCTGAGTAAAACAGCCCATCTGTGAGGCATCACCACCACAAAATTAAACCGCCAAGGTCTGGGAAGATGCACATCTTTAAAGAAAACGTATAGAGCTATTTTGTTTGGGTTTTTTTTTTCCCCCTTTCTAAATGCACTCAAGAAGAAGTCCTTTGCTTCAGTGTAGGAAAAGGGAAGTTCTGATCACATTTCAGAATTCTTTAATCCATCAGGTAGTTCTCAAGGAAGCGCTAGTTGTGAGAAAACATTTCTTGGTAAAAAACGGTAACAAGTCCTAGATAGGCCAGTAGAGTTGATCCTTAATATTACTAGCAAAAATGGGTAAAGAAATGATGTTCAGAATGCTCCACATAAAATTTATACATGAAATGCATTTGTATATGCATTTAAGCACATACAAATGTAATAAAATAGTATTTTCTTATATATTGTATTGTATATACACATTATGTTAAGTATTATTATTTTAATATTTATTATAATATGTATCATAAAGTAGATGCCAAAAGCAGCCTAGCAAATAAGCAAGAAAATTAGCATATGGTTTTAAGTTTAGTTTTCTTTGAAGTGTCTAGCATTTTGAGCTGCAGTTTTACAATACAGTATTTTGGAAGGATAACCCGCTTCACAAACTATGCACAAACTGTGGATATGACACCCCATAAGTAAACAGAGTCAGGCCAATAGGATACTGACAGATAGAGACATACTTGTTAAGTGAGAGCATATTTGAAGAGCAAAAGGCTTTGGATAAACTATAGAAAAAAATAAATCAGAGCTGGACCACTACAGTAGTGACGGGAAAAGAGTATCTGACACAGGAAGCATACAGAGGATCCCTCATACTGTCTGTAAGGATGCCTGGATCAGCTTGATCACATCTGGAAGAAATCCAATCCTCATTCTGAGGACACAGAGATAGCCACTATTGGTACCCCACCTCTCACCTCAATTACTGAGGCATCAAGGATTAAGTTAAGGAAAAAAATCAAATTATTACATGACGATCTGCAACAACTGCAGATGAACCATTCATAAAAATATGACACAATTATTAAATAATAGTGTAAGTATCTTCAAAT
This sequence comes from Psittacus erithacus, assembly GCA_009867235.2. Classification (NCBI taxonomy): domain Eukaryota; kingdom Metazoa; phylum Chordata; class Aves; order Psittaciformes; family Psittacidae; genus Psittacus; species Psittacus erithacus. The sequence continues at coordinate 53,163 of WYDI02031034.1, read as the reverse complement.
TATTAAGAATAATGAAACTTGACTAGAAATAGCCACAATTTTCCTTTCAGTTTTGGTAAGAGAACCATAAGAAACTCTGTACAGTTTAGGTGGAAATGAAAGTTTGATTTTATTTTTTTCCCAGGGAATTCATGCCATCAGCGCATATGGCTTCATTTAATGACATTCAGCTATAATGACTCTGTATAATTACTGGCCTACATAATGCGGTTCTCCTGGGATGCTATGAGAAATCTGCACAATCATCAGGAAGGACTTTCAGAATGGGGGTGGAGAAGAAAAATAAAACCCAGCCAGAAGCTCTGCTCTAGAAGTTAATCACTATAATTTACATTTTGCCACCAAATCTCAGGTACAAGTTCTTTTATGCACCATTACATGATCTGAAAATTAATTATTGCTCCTGTCTTCTACAGACACAAACACTCTTAATTTGTGGTTACTTTCTTTTGTCACTGAGTTCTTTTTAGGGCCAAATTCCTTTTCTTCTTCCTCAGAAGCCTGACTCTAAAGACATTACAGACATTCTGGCCTCCACAGGCGAAAGGTAAAAAAGTGAGAAGCAACAAAGGATAACAATTTAGAAACCGACAGAGAAACACACCAATTAAGCTGTTCATTTTTCATGAAAAGCAGCCTGCTCAGAATCACCCTTTTGTCTTCCCTCCTTCAGGAGGAGGCAGATGTGGTTACATTTTGGAAGTGCCAGTTCAACAAGCCTCCAGCTCAAAGCTGTTGAGCCTCCACAGAAGGACCTATGGGAGAGCTGGAAGCAAACAGCTGGACCTAGGGTTTCATCAGGTCAGCACTGGTGCTCAGTGTGCAATCACCAACTGAGGATGCCATCAGAAACAAAACGAAAACTTTTTAGCCCACTGTGCCTTTCCTTTACTGTGAGGAATCAAACACATGTTCTAGTATTCAAAAATAAGAAATAAAGGAACACAAGCATCTTTTGTTACTCTCCACCAAAATAAACAATGTGGGTGCAATGACTGCAGTATTTCTCAAGTATCGTGCCCCATGCGTTCTACAAATTGCTACTACTTCACTTTGCAAAGAGCTGCATTTTAAACATCTGGTTTTTAAGTGAAATTGCAAAACAAAAACCAAACCCCAACTGTTTTTCCTAGCATAAAGCCTTGGGAATCTCTATCTGGAAATATCAGTAACAGCCTCAAAAAACATGTAGAGATTATTTATCCTCAGAGAAGCATCGCATAAATGAATCCAAACCCGCAATAGAAAATAACATGTTTGGAGACACAACACTACCACATAATGACAACACAACATCCTGGACTTAAGTTAGCAATCAAGTTGCAAGGTATATGCATGGAAGACAAAGATGAAAGCTGTCAAGTGTATGGCTGCCTCTCCAAGATATTCTCAGCTTTTCTACTGAACTACTCCTATTTGGTGCTCAGAGAAGAGCGAAACAGAACCTAAGATGTACAAAGATAGCATTCACATTAGGCACACTTTTACGGTAAAGCTTCCAAGAGTTACATTTAATTTTTTGAGGGTTTGAGTTGCTTCTGAACAAATCCTTCCAAATGGAAATGCTACTGACAACTGTGTGAGAATCTCCCATAATGCTGCTGCAAGTTATATTCAGACAAGTATTGAGGTAAATTCTAATGAATGCTAAAAAATGAGTATGAGCATGCTTTTCTGAAAAGGTACAAAACTATAAATGACTACCATATAGATTTTAATCTTCAAGGGGCACATGCTAAGATTGCCCAAAATCTAAGTCCCTCTGCAAAGTATTGTACAGATTTGCTCAAGTCCTTCATGCAAGGATTGGAAACACGAGTCTCTAAGGCCTGGGTGGGATTTCTACCAACTGAATATGAACTTTAGTGACAAAAATGGCCAACCAGGAGAAGCAGAAAACTAGAGCAGGACCACCATTAACAGATTACTTAGTCAAAATTACTATTACAAAGTACATGGAAACCATTCAGTACATTACAGTCTCTATGACAACCCTCTATTTGCAGCTACTGTATGAGTTGTTTAAGTGTCTAATAAACATCTAGCCTTGCATAAATGCAGCCTTGCTCAAAATGATTAGTAAAAATTGCTTCAGACTCCCAGTCCATAGGCATTTTAGCTGCATGCTCAAACCCAAGGTGTCTCAAGAATAAAAGTGCAATAGTCAGGCTCCACAAGACCAACAATTTATCATTAACATACATGTTCCTTGAAGGAGCTGTGTTTTTTTTCTTGTTGCTAGCATGACACAGTATGGAGTATTTTTCAAAAAGCTCGCTGAATACCTTTTGAGAAATAGATTAGGAAAACGGTCTAGAATATTTTCTGCCTCTTGCAGCTCTGGTTAATGTGTATAGTGGGTATCTCCCATCTGAGGTGTTCGAGCACATTATACACGTACTTGATATGCCAGTTTTACTAGTGGCAAAACTGAGGAAGACAGGGAAAGTGACTGTAATGTCATACCCACAAGCCTGCAGCAAAATGAGATTAAAATCTACATGCTGGCACTCCCAAGCAACCTGCTCTCAGCATTGATCACACTGACTCCAAGCAGATTTCTAAACAAGACTGGGTAAAAAAAGTGAGAAACATCTGCAATGTGCACCTGCAAGACTAAAAAAGATGCCTATTTTAAGCTGTTGATTAATAAAATGTACTGATCTCCTTTCTGATCCATACATGAACTGCAGCTGTTGCAAGATACTCCTTATGACATATCACACGTGATTCTGTCTTATGTTAGTTTAGTACGAGCTGTATGGAATATACTCTTAAAGACATTCTTTAGTTATAAGCAGTAGGAGATGCAAAGACTAAAGGTGGTCTTAATATTCAAGCATTCTGCACTGTGAGATCTTTCAAAACACTGGTTAACATAACCAGTCTCCTTCAACATCTACTTCTCACTTTTGATAAGTCAGAGTGAGATCTTAAGGTCCGTTCCAACCCTAACTGTTCTATGATTCTATGAGAATGGGAAAATGAGTGTGAAGGGGTCAATCTCCTAGGAGATGAAAATTACCTTGTATGTGAGACGGCATCACTAAGACTATAAGCACTGTTCTCCCTTGTTAGAGGATTGGAGGCTGGTTGACTTTTGCTGTGAATATCCAGGCTCAGTGAAGACTCGGTCTTTCGGTCCATGTGGCTGTCCTTTTCTAACGTCCTGTCTGCAATGGAGACCACTTCGCTGGAGCTATGCCACAGTGGTGCCACTTTTTCTTTTGTTAGCCCTGTACGGGGAGATGTTGCTGCTCCCAGGGAGGCAGTGCTGCCATGGCTAGGTCCATAGGAAGTGGTATCTATGCCACTGTCAGCTGAAGTCCCTTGAAGGTAGTTGTAGCTGTTCAGCTCGGATTCGGTGCGCTCTCCACTGTCATACCATTTCTCATCACTGTGAGCACTGGACGCATTGCTGGACAGAGTATTGCTGCTGGAATGGCTGGAGTAGTGGCTGTCAGACTACAGAAGAAACAACAATAAAAAAAAAAAAAAGAAACAGACAGACTTGCACATTTATTTCAGAATTATGGCAGTAAAGAGGAGGAGGAAATAAATGGTTACAAAGTCACGACTGCACAACAGGAGCTCTTCTACCTTGAGGGATTGGATAGATACATTGAGGAGACTAATAAACTCTAAAACTTTCATTCCATAATGCATGTGCTCTTCTCTGGGTGCACATAAAGAGCTTTCACGTGGATTTGGAAGCCATGTCTTAACTATTCAGGGAAAGTCAGAGTTTTTTGTATTTTGTCCCAAAATATTTCATGCTGTTTCCTTTCAAGCAGTTCTCCAATGAAATTGGCTGAGCTGTGCAGACTTGGTTGATAACTACTATAATTAAAGATATTCTTATTTTAAGACTCCAATGTTTTAAAACATAAAATACAACCAATCCACAGGAAGCGCACGTTATTTTAATAATCCAATTGCCGATCAACATGTTAAAGTAGGGTGAAATGACCATTGCTCTTTCCTACCCCTTTGTAGGAGTGCCTTTTGCAAATGACCACTGAAATGCCATTTTACTAATCTGAAACTGTTTTCCAAGAGGCAGAATTGCAAGAAAGGGAGCGCTAACGGAATGCTTTTAAATTGTCCTATCAAGGCATGCTGGTGTCTGGCTTGGTTGTCTGTTCTGTCCTTGGTTACAACCTGCTGTTACGAAGAAACTGAATACCTTCAATTCCATAGTGAGCATCAGTAGATTATACCACTACAAGAAGAATTTCTTGCCATATGCTCATCATTGCTTAGTATCTCACCTATCTTTGGGGTATTTATACCCATCTGAACTCCTTAATTTTAGTTTTCATCTACAGAATTTATCTGACTATATAGTCAGAACTGAAGTAGTTCTTCAGTAGGCAATGGACTTGTTTGGTGACCATATGGCCTAGGAATAAGGGAAGAGATGGAAAGGAGACTTAGAACCACCTTTCGTATCTGTCTGCCCCTGGAGTTTTACTGAATAGGCATGCACAGAGATCCCAGCTAAATATAAAAAAATAGATGCTGTTTCTGTTTTTACTGGAAAAGACGGAAAATAGGGAATGGATGTAAACTGTAAGCAAGAAATCTCAGCATCCATTTCTTATTATATTAAAGCAAGAACTGAAAGAAAGCCAGGAGGAATATTAAATAAGTTGATCTGGGCTTCTAGTTATCTCCAGTTGAAGCTACTGCTCCTCATTAAGAACTGCATCACTCCCCCATCCATCTGTCCACATAATAAAGATTTACTTTAACAATGACTAAACGAGAACACAAGCAATAATAATTCCACTGCTACGCTTTGCATGCAAGCAATGGGTTTTATATGATGTTAATTATGCATTTAAACACATCTCATGAAAAACAGGTCAATCTAAATATAAAAACTAGCTTGTGCTCCTAAGAATGTGGACAGATGTGGCGGTGTTGGAGTTTTTTTTAATAATAAAGATGTATTGTTATGAATTAAAAGCAACACTGCCAATTCTATTGAAAGAAGAATGGTGGTAAGCAGGAGCAACTAAGAGGAACCAATTAAAGACTCTTTCACACATAAACAAATGCAACTAATACTTTCAGTATAATCACACAACTCTGTATTTAGCCAATTATATAAATAAATAAATAAGTGATACAGTTTACTCGGTAATTTAAAGTTTAAAGGGTGTGGGGGTTTTTAATTCTAATTAAATTTAGAATGTCTTGAAAATTATTTATGAATATTTATCTATCTCTCTGTACATAAATCAGGAAGTGAGAGGCTCCAAAAAGGTGTGAATATCTAACTCTGCAGAGACAGAAGGACAGAATTTGCTGTTTAGATCTTAAACATGAATAAAACAAGAATGGGTTGGGGTTTTTTTCATCAGGACTCCAGCAGACCTTTCACAGACAAAGTTTTTCACCAATGTGCAAGGTAGGTTATGGAAAAGGAAGTAACAGATGAAGAAAATGGGGAAAATACAAGCCCAAAAGCAAGCGTACTATTTTGTTTTAAATAAGCGGCTTTCCAAGTGTTGCATTACAAAATATATTAGTAACTTTAGGTCTCACATGTGAGGCCTATGAATAGCTGCGTAAACTCCCACTGCTTATCACAAGCTAACAGACAAGAAGTTGCTGTTCAACTGGCAATAACTAATAAATATTTCAGTAGGCTGTGATTAGCTGCTGTAGAATTCAGGAAACAACAGGTCTGCTCTATTACTTCCTCCATGTTCTAGTAGGGAACAAGGCGTGAGGATTTTTTTTCCTCTTTCTTAAGTCACATTAAATATACTTTGAACAACACTTCTGGTACTGAGAGCCTTTGGAGCAAAAGCAATACATAAAATAATTCCTTTTTTAGGATAACTTACATGACCCTGCTTATTTGGAGACAAGTGAACGACAGGATCCTGTCTCATCAGTCTTCCACTGGGGCTTTCTCTGAAGGATGGCAGTACCTTTGATACTGCTGGGAGATGGCATGTTGGTTCTGCAATACAGCACACAATGATGTACTGAAAAGTATATACAGTGCAACAAGCTACAAAAAGTGTAACCTCATTTTACACTGCCATTTTTCTACACCAAAACTTTGGATACCTAATATGAAATTAATTCCAAATAAAAAATAAGTATATTGTGACAAAACACAGGTGAGTAAGTGAGGGCTCGTTCCTGTCTGGTGTAAATGAGTACAAGTTCATGAAAATCCAGCAGCCACCATCCTGGCATTAGTTAGAACCACCTGAATGGCATCATGGTATTGGAACAGACTTCCCAAGGAAGTGGTGGAATCACCAGCCCTGGAAGTGTTCCAAAAACATGTACATAGAGCCCTTAGCGACATGGTTTAGTGGTGGCCTTGGCAGCCCTGGGATAAAGGTTGGACTTGATAATCTTAAAGGTCTTTCCAACCTAGTTGATGCCCCCTTTGTCCAACAGCACTATAGAAGAGCATTAAACCAGCAGAATATTAATTTTCACAGTGTACTGACGTTCCATCTCTATATGTACATTGCCTATGGATAAGAGCCACATTTTGTTAAATCGTATTCTATGCAAGGCAGGATAATAGCAAAAGTCTACAGTGATCATGTAAATAAACACATTTTCTGCAGTATAACTACTACACATATTTCTTGTCAAAGTTAAGATGAGTTAAATGTTTTCTAACTGAAAAGCCAACAAAGATTTGTTGACATCATAATATTCCCTTAAAAATTGCTGGCTGTGAATGTGGAAACTGCATAGGTGTACAAAAGGAACGCTAATTAAACAAACCTGACAAAAGTGGACAGAATTCAAGTCACTCACATGGACAATCACAGGAGTGCTCTATTGACAATTAAACTTATTTTTTCCCAGGAGAAAACTATGGAAGTGTCTCTAGAGGGTGTTCAGACACAGCCCATCAGGTAGGTAATTGTGTTCTCAGAGCCCAAGGCCAGTATTTTTAGAAGAACCTCAGTTGTGACTTTTTACATGAATCTTCCCTCCTGTGGTTATGCAATATTCTGCACTTCTAAAAATGCTGCTTTTTAAGTAGAGTACATGCTTATACACATCAAGCACTTAATATCCATGGTAATTAGCAGTGCTTTCCCCAACACAGCAACAGTTTTGTTCATCCTGACCTGCAGCACTGCTAACTTTTTAAAAAAAAAAAAAAATTAAACTTTGCCTTTTTAATATTAAAAAATATTATATAGAAAAAATAAATCAAACTTGAATCCCCCTGGCAAGTGGTAGCAAGCAGTGTTGGCGCACAAAGTACAAAGTTCGTCTGAAGTTAAGAATGGGCCAGAAAGGAGAAAGGAGTGAGTGTGTGGCTTCACTGTAGCTAATGCTTTATTTACCTTGAGACAGGTTATCCCAAGTAGAAATGTGTTTATGTGTCACAGAACCAAACTTTCACCTAGATTCACCAGACTGGCAATAAAGCCTCCAGTCAAAGATGCAGCTTCCAACTGTGACTCTATGAATGCAGGACAATACACAAGAGATAAAATACAGCGATTATATGTCAGGTCGCATTTCTCAGCCTTTGCCAAATGCTGGACCCATCTCTTTTACTACACAATTTTTCCTGTTCTTTTTGGCCTTATTTATTTTGCTAATATGGTGGCACCTGACATTGTAGAACAGAACTTGCTGGCAGCCCTGCTCAGAGCCAGCACCACCACCCAACTGTTGGTCTGCAAAAGTAATGCTAAGCAAAAGATCTGTTTTACATGTGTTGTTACCATCACACAGTATCAAAACATATGCGATTAAAAATTGTTCTGTCAAAATGAGAGCTGCAGATCAGTATAATCACAGCTTTTCAGTGAGAAGTATGCGGGGAGTTGTGAAGGAGGGACTGACAGATGGCTTCAATAACAAGGCACAGATCACTGAGGTTGTGAAGGTATGTGGATAAAGTACATCTGCAGAACCTGAGTGTGTCATTTGCCTTAAACTCCTACTGATCTTATTGAACCTTACTCTGTGTTCAACCTTAATCCATTTATATAGAATAAAAGCTGTGATGTAATAAAATGATGATCTATACTGAAAATAGAAAAAATAAGGAATTGCTTAATTATGGTAACAAAGTCAGAAAAATCCAATCTAGCAGTCTTGACCATGGGGATCATGTGGGATTCAAGGCTGTTTCCAGACAGGACATTTCCACTGGTGTCAATCTCACTGGTATCCACTCAACTGAAGCTATAGCTGTAGGAAAAGGTCTATGTGCAAAAACTTCAAATGAAGACTTAACAATGCAAACTCTTAATAGCCAGCTGTTTTATGTAGTTAATATGTTCCCTCAGCTGACAACTTAATTGCCAAGTGCAATGAAAACATATACACTGATGGAAGGCGATTACCAAGCTATAGATTTACTTTACTATTTCAACTTTAATTGGCTTTTTTTTTTTAATTTTGTACATGGTATTATAGCTTCAATGATCAAACAATCTATTTGCATTTATATAGCACCATTCAAGAGGGAGCATCACAAACACTTTAGACAAACTGAGCAAAAATTAAACTAAGCCAAGCCACTCAGGAGAGAGGTGGGGTCAAACAAGTCCTTAACAGCACAACAAATTTATTAAGTGTGTCTACCCAACCGCTTCTAAAAGGACAGAGTGTTTCAGGGTAAAAGCATTAAGGTAGATTTAGTTCCACAATCAAATGAAGAACTGAAATCAGTTCTTCCTCAGGTGATACTCATAGGTCCCAAGGAAACAGACTGCACAAACCAGTACATGGTCCAGACCTAATTATTCATCCTAATGAAGAAGGTTAACTTTCAAAGACCCTGAAAACACAGTGCTTAAGAGGGTTCTTTCTCTGCATGGACAGGTATTGCCAAAGTCACCCTGTAGTTAGTACCACTTGCTGATAGCAAAGAATTAATTACCTACCCATCTGATCAGCGATACTATCCTCACTTCTTTGCCAGCTGGGTGTGGATTTGCCGCTACCACCTGTATCTGATTGCGTGTTCTGCCTGTCAATGGAAGCAGGTGATCTACGGCTAATTCCAAACCTGTCGTAACACCCCAAAAAACAAAGCAGATAATGATTTTAAATATGCATACATCTCACATAAGGGGTAAAGAGCATTTTTAAGAAGCTAGTGTCAAACAACAGGGCAGACCAATGCACAGCACGATGGCTTAAGGGAATTTATAATGTGTTTCCATTGAATTTTGTGGCAGCTTTCAGGACCCCTGTAGCATCTTTAGTGCATAAGATTGCAGTACACATTGATTTATTGAGCATCTTTCATCAAGAACATCTGGTTACAGTGCATATAATTAAAAACAGACCAAAATATTCAGAAATAAAATTATTAGTTTTCATTTACAGAGATATTTACATGGATAGGTGATCAGACCATTACACAGTTACATAAAATTAACCACAATGAGTAAAATGTAAAAGTTTGGACATAAGCCACAGAGGGAAATGAGGTGTGTTTATCATGAAAGGATATCAAGGATGGGTCCTTTTAACTGGGAAATCACTACCTCAAATTGGTCAAAGCAAGCACCAGAAAGTTTGTTCGGACAATCCCATGGATGTCAGCCACTTTTGTGGGTTCTGAGCAAAAGACTAAGTAAAGTTATACCTAGGTGATGCAGACATATACGCAAACAGAATATGCACTCATTTGGGACAGTATTGCACCGCCAGATATTTTAAGTAAGTGTTTATAAAGCTGACTGTATTAATTACGGATTCCCAAAACCTGGGGATTATAAATTCTGGAGATGATTAAATTATTTGATCACAAAATAAAGTGGACTAAAGCTGTAGGAAAAGAGCAAGACATGTATACCTATTCCTGTAGAAGAAAGCATAGACAGCAAAAGGAAAACTGTGTTCAGTGGGCTTTGTAAATGCTGTTAGATTAGCCAGGTGGATTTTGGAAAGCTCAATAAAGATACAGTAAACGCAAAGAGAATAATCTAATGACAAAGGAAACACGCAGTCTTTCTGTGCCATACTGTCTATATGCCTTATATACCTAAAAGCCTGTAAGAATTAATACTCTATTACGTATAAAACACTTAAGTCTATAAAAATTATAGCTGGGTTCAGAATTAATAGGTCAATAATTAAGAATTACTCAATAATAATGCATTTTTGAAGTGGCTTTTTTTTTTTCCTCCAATCAGACATACCCTGAAGGAAAAAAACTTCCCAAAACTCTACATGCACAGGGTAAAACCCAAAAGAATTATAACAGGCTGATATATTCTCTATATATCAAGGAGTTTCAGTAAGCATCTAATGTTAGAACAAAAACTAAAATACCCAAACTCTGCTTTCTACCCACTCTACTACCTACAGGCTGCCTACATGACCTCCACTGTAAAACAGACATCTGCCCAACTGTCAGAAAAAGCTCAGTGTGGTTATCCCATTTGAAAGTTCATGTACTTGTTAAGCCAAATGAACCCACCAAAGCAACATCACGACTCAGAACAACAAAATCCCACTCCCATCCTTAAAGACAAGCAGTGTTACACATAGCACAGCTCCAAAACGTCATGTTTTGAAATTTGTGCCCAAAGAAGATTCTATTTCCCTTTTGTTCACTGCTCCCTGGTATAGTCAACATGAGGTATGATGAATAGAAAAAAAGTAATGAAAACCTGGATATATTTGCTTTCTGAATACAAACAATTTACACTGAAATTGCATGAAATGAGTAATGCTGCTCCTTTTCTATTCACATAGACTTGGAAAGATTTCACTTAATCACATACCTAAATTAAACATGATGAATTAAATACCAATTCAGCACATGCATAATATGTCTAAATACAGCATTTTAAAAGGTGATTGATTCTTTAAACACCGATCTGAGGCAATTTTTTAACCTTTTAAAACTTGAGAAGTATTTTGGGAAGAATATCTTTTAATGATAAAATAACTAGAAGTTAGTACCTAAAAGAAAAAGCCAAAACCCCAAGAAACCTTGCTATGATGAAGTTGTGCCGCATCAATATTTTACTTTCTATGCATTGCCTTCTTACCTAAACACCATAGTGATCATATGTATAAAAGCAGGCAATTTTACATTCGGCATAACTTATGATCTGAGACTTTTTTCAAGACTAGAGATATACAAACCCACCACGTTTCTAACTTTATTTCATTAAAATCACTGTTCCATTCATTGAGCAGCAAAAAATATCTTTAGATTGCATTTCTTACATGATGTGGGCTATTCCAAAGCGAGAATAATAAATGCAGGTGGTGCTATATTCTATGCTGCTTAAATACATAGACCATTGGGGTATGTAGGAATGAACCTAAAAAACCTGAAGGAGAACTAAATCTGGAATAATCACTTAACTAGACATTTTATATATATGTCATAAGAAGAAACCCATGATTTCATTATTTTTGAATTTCATTTTTACGTTCTACAACAATGTATTATATATACATACCTTCAGATAAACTTCAGATAAACACAGGATAAGTAAATGAAACACACATATGTACATCAAGACCAATCCGGATATTCTTGAAGGCAGTGAAGTTTTTTGCCTATACCCAGCATAGGATATGGACCAATAATCTAGAAGAGGCAGCAGTTACTGCTCTTACCGATGTCTGACAGAGGTTGGACACACACCCATGCTTCCAGTCATTTAAGTTTCACAAACTTTCCAAATCTGTCATATCATGCAACAAGAGAGAAATATATACACAAATTATGCAGTTGAGATTTCCTGCAGTGGGAAATCTCAGGGACTGGCATATCTAGAGCACACTGGAGCCCCACCTCAGGAAGATTACCTTCAGGATGTGGTGTCTGCTAAGCCCCTGCTGCAGCCCATCCTTCTCTCCACCATCTTAGCAATTAAATGCTAGAATCTCTCTCTCCTATTTTAACAATATAGATGGGTCTACTCACTGGTCAGCTTTACCTGGTATGTCAAACATCACTACAGAGTTGCCCTGAATCTGGTGTCTGAGATGAATCTCAACAGAAGAGGCACATGGAACTGATATGATTTTTAGTAATGTGACAAACATTAGTTTGCTTATTGAGGCAAGAGAGTTTCCTTCATAATTGCATTTTTCCTTCACAATTACATTTTTCATGCTTTCCATTTAGGCTGGCAGATGATGTTTTTAAAGTCTTAAGTAAATATGATTCATGTGTACAAGGACAGTATGGGAGGCAAAGTACACTTCCTATAAGAACAGAACATAACAGTCAAATAATTGAAGTTTAATGAGTGATTTTTCTTCTTTTTAAAAAAGCATCCAATAAGGAACATGCAAAGTCCATGCATTAATTTCTTCCTTCATTATTCCATTTAAACAGTGTCTCCTTGCACCAAATTAAAACTTAAAAACCAAAAAGACTGTATAGACAAGGTTTCTAGGACACATCTTTGCTGAACTTGCAAAATGCTCTAAGAATGCTATAGTGAACATGTGTGTATAATTAGCTTGCAAGATGGAAAAGGGTTGGGATAGGTGCTGGTATACTCTGAAGCCAATTCAAAACAAAAAACCCAGCATGTCTGAAAGTCCCTTTCTACTCAAGCAGTTATGGTTGTGATGGTCTAACGACATACGGCAGCAATACCATTTTTGTAGAGCAAATGACGTGGCTGGAAAAGAGCAGACAAGATACTGGGAGCACAAGCTGCTCTTCAGAATTCAAGGCAATACGTAAGTTCTGCTGGCATGAATGAGCCAAGAAGTAAGCAGTGTGTAAAGAGGTCAAGTGTTTTTTCGAGCTGCAGAGCTCTGGACACATTTCTACTTAGCCTCCTTACAGGAAAGTTTAATGGGTTCAAAGCAAATCTCCTACTGTCTGTGGGACTTCAGCACAAAGTTAAATAATGACCTCAACAGACTCAATGGTTTCATGAATCAAAGCCTTCACAGAAGTGCACAGCAGAAAGGAAATGAAAACCTTGAACTGAGCTGCAAGGAGAAGGACAGGGAAGACAAATCTTCAGTGCTCTGGAGCAAGGAGAAGCACTTGTCCAAACACATGGCCAGAACAGCATTCTCTAGACTGGCAGTCCTGTGGAAAAGGTTGGACTTGATGATCTTAAGGGTCTTTTCCAACCTAGCTGATTCTACAATTCTGTGACACAGAGCACTGTCTTCTTACAGGCACCTAAACAGGCAAAAGACAGTGCCTTGTGCAAAAAAGTTCCTGGTATTTAATTTTACAAAAAATATATATATATTTTTTTTTAATAGAAGATACTTCTACTTTATACAAGATCCAAACCAGAATGAGTTACACACAATGACCTGCAACATAATTAAGACAACTTGAGAGGGAAGCTTTGCAGTGTGAACTATCAGCAGTTTGCCCCTTTATATTCTCTATACCACACTCCAAATTGCTTCTTATACAGCTCTTCTGCTGCAAATTATTTTTTTTCCTGCTTGGATATACTTGATTTATTGCTCCTTTCAGCGCTCTCTGAAAATGATACAGATTTAATTTCTTTCTCTGTAAGCTGCCCCTTGTGTTGACACTGGATCACCTCAGAGAATTTGAAGATTTCTGGAGAGTTAGAAGGCAGCACCTTAAAACAGGATGACTGTGAGCATGCAAAAAAGATGCTAGCAGTGGATTAATTAGCAGTTTCTGTGCCTATACTGCTGAAGTCTTAGTTGCACTCAACACTACTTTGCTTCAACTATTAGAACAGACTGAAAAGTCCCAAATCTATTACCCAATTTATTGTAGAATCTAAGCCTGTGAAATGAAGCAGTTTACAACGTGAAACCAGTACCTTTAATGAAAATTTTTAAGTACATAAAGGTCCCTTTGTATAGTAAGCTAAGCAGCTGTAGACTAGAATCAGAGAGGGAGGTTAGGTCACAAAGGGAAAAGGGGGAGGGCAAGAGATTTTTAAAACTTGACTTTTTCAAAAAGCATGACAATGATATTTGAAAACAATCATGTTTTAATGCATGTAAACAACAGCTGACAGGAGGCTGTGGAAGCACTCCTTTAGTTTAATGTACATTACAACAAATGGAACAGCGAACAAAAGACTTGCCTAAAAAGAATATGAAAAAAGTCTGGTGCCTACCCTTCTGGCATAGATTTTTGTCTGTATGTGCCCCCACCAGAGCCAGTCTCACTTGAGGATGATAAGTTGCTTGGAGAATTACGGCACTGTTGCGATCTTGCTAAGGCAATGGATGAAACCGTGACGTATACATCAGAACCAGGAGACAATCTGTTCAGAGCAAACCACCCAGTCAAATCAGCAATATCATAGTGCAAAGCTTGATGGACAACATCATGCAAATTCTAACATCAGCAGCGAACACAGCATCATAGAAACAGTAGAAATGAAGTCAGTTGAACGATCAGACATTTCCCCTTATTAATGGGGAAATTAAATCAGCTGTGAAAAGCTGGATGCAGGGGAGTAAATGAAGAGGCAAGCGTGGGAGGAAAAACCTGGCAGACACTAGGAAAACATCCCAGATTTGAAAGTCTTGATTTTTTTTTACAGATTGCTTCTAAGGAATAATGAAGTATGACATTTCTCACCCAAATACCAAAGAGAACAAAATACTTCAAATTCTCAAAACAAACTCTTGCCTGGAATTTAAACTAACTGTATTGAGCTGTTTATGCAAACTTTTCCAAGAGTATCAAGCTTATCTTTATGCCACCAAACTTGTCCACATTAAATCACAATGACTGAATTTACAAATACCTTAAAATTCCCCCTAAAAACTTAACATTCTAATATCAAACTAACATCTAATATCACATACATTTAAAAATCAGTTATGCTTGCTGAGCAATACACAATTTAAAAGTATGACCTTTTTTCCCCAATACTAAATTAGAATTTATGTCAAGGAAACCAATTACTTCTCAAATAATTTCTGTAAAATGATTTCCTGTTGGAAAATGCTTACATTTTCACTTCAGATTCAGCTATGCCTTTTCTTTACTTCCTATGACTTGCCAAAAAGTGACAGCACTGTTTAGAGGAAATGTCAAGATTTCAGAACTATGTCATGGAGTTATAAACTTTTTTTACAAAGACGACAGTACTCAAGGGCAAACAAAACTGTGGTTTGAACAACAGCAATGAACAACCTGTCAGGTAGGACATCCTATTATTTAAAGCAGCAATACATTTTGTTGGTACAGTTCACAACAGCAAAATACGCTTTATTCAGTGAAATATGTTTCATTCATTCCATCTGAAACATAAATAAGACAAAAGAACTTTAGAGTAAATTAGTTCAAATTGACTTTTTGAGCTGCTTTGAAATCTATTGAAAGGCGCTTCTCAAGACAAAAGGAAGTACTGTGTTAGCAGTATGCCCCTATAGTTAAGATATTCTGTGCTTGTCTTTTATTTATAATTAAAAACCAGACTAACACAAGCTATTATCTATTTCAAAAGCCAGCTTTAAGAAGAAATTCCAAAACGGCTAAGCGCATGAGTCCCATAATTGAATTTAAAAATAGGCCAAGCATCCATTCCATTAAACAGATACAATTTCACTGCAGTCAACTGAACTTGGATTATACCATGCGTGATTTAGTTCTAAGAGATCTAGTTCATCCTGAAAGGACTGGTTGAACCTTGCCAAGCATGGGAAGAAAAACATCTTTTGTGAAGGCAGCGAGTGGGATGGGCATATGTTTATTTTGCTTAGCATGACAACACAGACATCAAAAGCATCCTCTTGCTCCTAATAAATTATTTCCATGTCACTAGCTGTAATTTTCTTCATGTCTTCAGTATGTATAGGTATGTAATATACACATCACAGGAAAAATATCAGTCTAGCAAGCTTTGTGCCTATGGCCTAACGCAGTCTTTAGTTATAAGATCATATACCGGTGCCACCTTCCTTTAAGACTTCTGTCCCATGCAGTTTTATTTTGTGCTACCACTTCTGTAATTACTGAACAGCTTGGAAGAGGAGGCAGAACAGGCTGGCAGAAGAGAAAAGACAGCTTTATAGTCAAGGCATTTCAGTGCTGACTTAGCAAATGGAATTCTTGCGCTTAACTGCAGCACTCCAATATGACCACTGGCATATTTGTTAAAGAAAACTTTTCATTCATTGTCACTAATTGCAAGTTTCTCAAAGGCCTTATTTGATTCCAAGGCCCCATCTACTTCTGAGCTGAAGACTTACCAAAGCAGCTGAAGTCAACTGAAGCTGTAATTTGAATATATAAAAAATTAACAATGCTGGGCACACTTCCAAGTATAAGATGCCCAAAATAAGACACAGCAAATGATTAGAACATAATTTCCCTCTCTACTTTTGTTCTTAATCTGAAGAGGGCCAAAGACATCTCTTCTCACAGAAGAGTTTTGAAAATTAAACTTAATTAATACCCATGAAGCATTCAGAACTATAGTAATGGGTGCCACTGTAAAGCTTAGAGAGGAATTAGTAATTGCATCTTTACAGCAGAATTTGAATGCCATCCAGTAAATAAGGGCTGGAGTAATGACAAGGAAAATAAAATATTAAATAGCTCATCTTTAATGAGCTGCACCCACTGTGTGAACTGAATGAGGCAGATGTCTTCTGTTAAAAGAAATTCTCATAATTTAATCAAAGGAAGCATCAGAAAATACAGTTACACAAGAGTTCTGAATAAAACTGCACAGCAAATCTTAATTCTGGCATGCTTACCTTCCATGTGATTGATTTTTGCAGTCCTAATAATACTGCAAGAAGTGACAGTTCACTGAAAACACTGAGTCAATGCTCATGTTACAAGGAAACCAAACCATTCGAAAAGGAAAAAAGAACATCAGCAATTTTGGGGAAGAGGATAGAGAATGAAACAGAAAATGCAACTATGCCGTTATGTTGTAACTTCTCATATACCACACTATACACCTGTTCAAATATTTTCCTTCAATTTGAACATCGCTCTTCAGAAAACATGTATCATAACAAGAGGATATACAGAAGCAGGTAAAGGGACAATCAGAAGTAAAGAATGACTTCTGTATGAAGAAACACTCAGTAGGCTATATGGCTCCACAGATTATAGAGAATTTTATCGTACCTGTTCAATCCCTCCAAATGTGAATTATACTGGATCAAGCAAACAGTGATTATTCATTATCCCTCGTGACAAAAGAACAAGTAGCAAACTCAACTAGCAAAAGCCCCATTAGCAAGCACCTGGATGAAGAGGGAGCATCCACAGCAGTTAAACAACAGTGAAACACATCTGGCTTCAGGCAATCTTCAACAGCAGACAGCCAGGAGACTGGCAGACCTGGCAAGAAGTCTTCCTTTCTGCTTGTAAGCATTTCTTATGCTTTTCCCTGGTCCCTTCTGATGGCCTCTCAAACAAGAGACCAACTCTTGACATGACACAGCCTGGCTCTTCTCAACTGTTTTTGGTACACAAGAGCTTGGGTTTACAGCCAGGTGTACTCAGGAACCTTGTTTTCCACTGCTACAGCCAGTTCTAGGTCCTGGCGCCAGTAGGGAATGTGCAATACACAGTCTCATGTTAGTGCATGCTTTGATTTGTAAAATGTTATGAAAACCTCAAAACAGCTAATCTCCAAGCCCTGTGAGTAGGCAATGTGTGTGCTACAATGCTCACTTGGCAGGTAGCAAGATGAACACTGATGCTTGTTTTTATTAGGAAAAATGTCACTGACCCAAACTAAGCAGCTGCAGATTAGGGTTTTTATATAATAACAGGACAGTTTAAACTAGAATCTATCTGCAGGAATTAACTTATAAACTATTACTGGGTCAGTCACTGTCACTGGCTACTCACAGGCATTGTTCAAAGAATTAGAAGTTTCAGGACTGCGCTCCAAAGTTCTCAGTGAGGACTTACATACTGTGGGATTTTGCAGCCAATGTGACTGCAGTCATGCCATAAATCAGTTTTCCATTTGGCTGAAAATATTGACTGTGCTTGGAAACTTTTTAGTTAGAGCCTTGAGCTTTCAGCTGGAACAATACTGAACTGCACACTGAAGCGCACAAGTACAGTCACATGCTTTGCTCACTCGTTTTCACACTTCTCAAATGTCTGTTGAATCAAGTTTTAGTTAAGCCTAGTTCCACTGTAAATTAACTGAGATTATCATCTAACACAAGCTCATCTCCTTTGCCTGCATTTTTTTCTTAATAAGGTCTAGAAACCAAGCGTACACAATAAAAAAGGACAATTGAGGTGGCGGGGGAGAATGCAATCAAGCTCTAAAATTGCATCTTCTCCAATAACATTAACTTTGGCATACCTCATATACATGTGGCTTATTGTTGTTTTCTTTAACGTATCACCTTGATATTTACTTTGGGTTATAGCCTACATAGTATCCCATGTGGACTAATTAATGCTGTGAAAGAAGCCATAATTCAGAATTTATTGCATTTATATCATTAGATTTTTCATTCTCAATGTTGCAGTAACATTAAAGATATAAGATCAATAAAGTTTCAGGTTATTTTTCCTGCCTACAAATACATGCATCTATCATGAATACATTCAAGGAGGCAGGTTACTATGAGGAACAGGGAGATTTTAAGCATAAGTGAGTGAGTTGGATACATGAAGATACTGCCCTGGGCCTTCAGAAACAAGTCTTGTGGTGACACGGCACCCCAGAAAGAACTGAATAAGACAATGGGACTCATTTCCAGAACAACCTTATAAACACTTCGGCCAAAGAGCACAGCACTGGATGGGTATATCGCATCCCCTATCATGCACCAGCCGCTGGGATGGTTACAGCTTGTTGTACGTGGAGAAGCCACACAACCAAGATCTTGGTTTTGCTGATGAAAGATAAAAGACAAATTTAAGTACTCTGCCAGTTAGGGATAGGACTGGGCATTTGCCGTCTCAGAATCAGGGACTGTCAAGGGACTGTCAAGCAAGCTACTCTCCCACCTACAACAGAAGTCTCCATAGGAAGGCAAGATTATTTATATGCATGAAGTGAAATCCTCCTGGTTCTCAGCAGCAGTAATACAGCTTTCGCTTAATTTAGCATGTTTAAATGGACTAAAGTTTCACTCCGTATGCATATTTAGGGCCTCTAGCTACACAGAATGATGAGTCAAGTATCACTGGTAGGTAATTCAAAGAGTTACACCTGTACTCCCTGTACTCTGAGAGCACTTTGTACTCAAAGGGTGAAACACCTGCCTGTTATGCTGGTTTTGTTTAAATTAAATCCCTCAAATCATATGTCATGGATATACTGCTGATTTGTTAGCATTAAAGTGAATACCATATCAGCTCCGATACGTCAGAAATATAATGCTTCTATTTCATTCTTTGAAATCCCACCTGCTGGAGCTACAGCTAATGATGGTACCAAACTTCTGTGGTCCTGCGCAACTGCTGTAAGTGTTAGTTTCAAAAATCATCCCAGACTCAGAGCGCAAAGAGCCACATGGATCAATTTACTATGGGTTTCTCAGCTGTCACGTCTCTTAAAACAGATCACAAACTACAGACTGCTGTTTTTTAGAGGCAAATGAGATCTGCCGTCATTGCACCCAGCTCAATAAATGAAGAATGTGCGGTCAAAAGGCAGGAGCACAGAAAGATAAATGCCAGCTCCAGCCCCAAACCAACTAAGTATTAAGATAAGTCAAACACCAGCAAGACTGAACTGTGGGTCAGCACAGAAACACAAGAGAGTGTTGTCCAGACCACAGCCAAAGATTAAAATTGAGGTTACAGCTATAATTTAGCAGTGAAATTATTTATGGATGGTGATCCTGAGAGATTAGTTTCCAGCCCCACTGATGCTTTTCAGAAGTGAAGCTCTAATGGTAGTAAGGAAATCTAGGATACCTGTGCTGCATTGCTACTGAGCCATAACAAAGGTGATTTTTTCTAAAACCCCTTAAAATTGTTCTACAGAACAAACACTGCAGATAGACTGAAGTACCTATCTTGTATATGGTTCAGGTCCTGTTTATAATCATGTTAATTAGAAGACCCTTTTTGGATCACAGAGACCACCAGTACAGATCCTGGTACCCATGTTACCAGGTTACCCTTGGTCCTCCATTTCTTCAACCAGCTGAGAGCTGAGCAAAGAACAAACTGTAGAGAGCAAAGCACAGCAAGAGCATCATTGGTGCTACCTGCACCAGAAACACGCAGATTCCAGCACCTCCTGAGAGATGATGTCTTTATGCATGAAAAGTGTGAAAGTTATTGGTGAAAAATTAAACGAGACAGTATTTAAAAGGGCTATGAAAAGCTCACCTTTGTTGATTTTAGGGATTATACACAGTAAGAAGAGAAGTACCAGAGCTTCTGCAAAAGCAAAACTTCTTTTATCACGCAGAGAACAGACTAATGAGTCTTAGAGTGAGCTTACTGCCTTTTCCCCCTCCAGTATTCTGTTAAAATGCCAAGAAAGTATTTTTCTTCACTTTAACTGGGAACACATTAACCTCATGCAGCTGCTGTTATATTTAAATTTGATCCAGCCAAGACTAACATGTTTAGCAGACAAAAAAGACATTTTTCAGGCCTCCAAAAAAAAATTTCCAGCCACACTTAAAAGCTACTTTGATAACACACTTTTAAGGACGAAAAGATCCAATAGAGCCCTTTTTGAATAACGATAAAAAAAATACTAAAAGAATGTCTAGAGGAGAAGCACCTTGAAAATGCCTTGAAAATGAAGGGAATGAGAAGTTGAAGTTTCACTTTTTTGAAAACAAATA
Source organism: Psittacus erithacus (assembly GCA_009867235.2). Taxonomy (NCBI): domain Eukaryota; kingdom Metazoa; phylum Chordata; class Aves; order Psittaciformes; family Psittacidae; genus Psittacus; species Psittacus erithacus. Next base: position 32,448 of record WYDI02031034.1, on the reverse strand, counting down.
CTGCGTATATGGAAATACAATTTTCACTTTGAAACATTTGTCTGGCCCTAAACCCCCCTTTAGCATCCAGTCACTGGATAAATCTTGGATGCTTTAGGTATGCAGTGTTGCCCACATAGGATTTCATGCAGAAGAAAAACACAGTTATTAAAACCCCGCCTCCCAGTGCAGCCAAAGACTCTCTCTCCTCAGCACAAGTCATGGAACAGCCAGCTTGAGACTCTAGCTAAACTCTTTGATTAATGCCAGGAAAACATGGAAGGATCTGGAAAAAGCAGCAGGTCAACTGAAACTGATCCTCTGCCACTGCCTTAAACTTTGCCCAGGTATTGCTATGCTTTCCATAACTACAGAGTGAGATTCTACAGCACTGGAGAGAGCAGAAAAAACCAACAATCCAAACTCCTATTCCTTCAAATTGAGCACTAACCTGTCTTCAGCTGTAACAGACAGATATAGGCTGAAGCCATGTAATGGTTATGTTGGTCCAAATATGCTATTACAGAGCTGAGTCCAGTGTCTCCCTGACTTCTGCAACCTTTTTCACAGACAATCTTATCAGGCTGACTGTGAAATTATTAGTGCTTTCAGTGCGGCAAATTCTCTTTTGCTACTCACACTGATGGGAACTTTTAAGTATACATCAATTGAACTTACACAAAGCTACAACTGGGGAGGCACTTTCTAATCAGTTTGAGCGCAGAATTACAACAGTGTCTAATGAAAAAGGAAGTAAGAAAATGAAGTCCTTACCAACTACAAGAATTTCTTAACAACGTATCCTACACAAGTTTCAATTTCACCTTGGTACTTTCTTGGTCTTGGCTGTAGCATCATTGAACATTCTTTTATTTTTAACCCCAAGATCTTCAGTATGTGAAAAATGCTTTAATTCATTAGAGGTGTCTTTAAATTTTCTCCAATATGCACCTTATTTCCATTGCTTCATATTTTTCAGTGATGTTAAAGCATGATCAGAATCTGTCTACAGCTTTTTTAATTTAAGGAATTGTCCAAGATAAGAAATACAAGCTACAAGCTTGTTTCCCTCTCTTAATAAATGTAGACTCTGTGATAGATTTGTTGTGATAATTCAAACAATGACAGTTCATTTGAATGTTATCAAATACACCTTTTTCTGTGAAAGAATGAAAATGCTGTGACAGGATGTGCCTAATACTTCTATGCCAATAATAATCGCTTTCTCGTTTAAAAAAAAAAAAGCCAATACAACAAAAACACCCAATCCACCCTGGAAAAATGCAAATTTAAAACCAATCCTTTCTCTAGCTTAAAAAGCTTGAAAACTCCCCAATCAGATAAATTTGCTTTCTATGCTGGGCAGAATTCTCTTGCTAAACATCCCGTTAGATGATATTTCTGCCTTGAGAGCTTCAGGCGATCCCACCAAGCCTATAAACAACCTGAGATTTTGGTCTAATTCTTCAAAATGGAGAAGTTCTTCAAAATGTAGAAGTTTGGGAACACTTAGATCTAAAACTTTGATGGTAACTCATTTGAAACTTAAATAACAATTCAGCGGTTTTAGAATATCATCCAACACAGGGAAGCATAGCCTGATAATCCTGTAATGCATTTAGTGGTTAATCATGCCAGGATAGGTATTTCATTTTGGCTAATGTTTTGCTCATAATGATATTGCTTTATAACTAATTAAAATGAAGATTAAAAGCAGTATTCAGATAACTCAGATAAATCTATTGTACTTTTTTCCAGACAAGATTTTGAGCAGCAACGAAAAGCCATTTGTGAAGACAGCACATACCTCCTGCTCTCCAAGGGGCGCCCATCACTAGAGATGCTTCGAGGGATGTTGGCTGCTCGTTCTGGGGGTGGGATTTTCCCTTCTCCTTTCCCAATCCTAGATGTTACTGGACTTTGTATCTGGGATGGTACCTGAGCCACGTGAGGTCCCTGTCCTTTGCTTGCATTTCGCTGCCATTTATTATTATTCCTGAAGGGAAATTTGAATTCATACGACATTCCTTCATTCACTTTGTATTCCATCACTGGCATACGGTAGTTTTCTGAAGAACTCCTGGAAATAAAGAAATTCAACATGCTGCTATAAAAAATAAAATCAATACATCCTGCTAACAAGGACAGAAATCCGAAGACAGAAGCCGAACCAATTCTATGAAACAGTAAATGTAAGATTTTGCTTTTTATAAACATATTTAACAAATTTTAGAATTGTTCAGGTTGCAGAACAACACTGAGTTCTATCATCGAGTCCAACCATTAACCCAGCACTGCCAAGTCTGACACTAAACCATGTCCCCAAGTGCCACATCTACGTGTCTTTTAAATGCCGCTAGGGATGGGGACTCAACCACTTCTCTGGGCAGCCTGTTCTAGTGCCGGGCAATTCTTTCAGTGAAGAAATTTTTCTTAATATCCAGTCTAAATCTGCCCTGGCACAACTTGAGGCCATTTCACCCTATCACTTTCCCTTCTTGGCAACTGGGGCACACTGCTGGCTCATATTCAGCTGGCTGCTGACCAACACCCCCAGATCCCTTTTCTACCAGGCAAATTTCTAGCCACTCTTCCCCAAGCCTGTAACATTACATGAGGTGGTTGTGACTCAAATGCAGGACCTGGCACTTAGCCTTGTTGAACTTTATACAACTGGCCTTGGCCCATTGATCCAGCCTGTCCAGATCCCTCTGTGGAACCTTCCTAGCCTCAAGCAGATCAACACTCCCACCTAACTTGGTGTCGTCTGCATATTTACTGAGGGTGCACTCGATCCCCTCACCCAGACCACTGACAAACATATTAGACAGAACTGGCCCCAATACTGACTCCTGGGGAACACCACTTATGACCAGCTGACAACTGGATATACTCCATTCACTGCAACACTTTGGGCCTAGCCATGCAGCCAGTTTTCTACCTAAGAAAGTGTACATCCATCTGAGCCACAAGCAGCCAGTTTCTCCAGGACAATGCTATGGGAAATGCCATCAAAGGCTTTAATCAGGTCTAGGCAGACAACATCCACAGCCTTTCCCTCATCTGGTAATTTGGTCACCTTGTCAAAGAAGATCAGGTCAGTCAAGCAGGACCAGCCTTTCATAAACCCATGCTGACTGGCCCTGATCACCTGGTCGTCCTGTACATGCCGCACGATGGCAGTCAGGATGATCTGCTCCATAATCACCCCCAGCACCGAGGTCAGACTGACAAGCCTGTAGTTCTCTGGATCCTCCCTCTGGCCTTTTCTGCAGATGGGTGTTACATTTGCTAACTCCTAGTCAATTGGGACCTCCATGGTCAGGCAGGACTGCTGATGAATGATTCAAAGTGGCTCAGTGAGCACTTCTGCCAGCTCCCTCAGTACCCTGGGTGGAATCCATCTGCCCCCCTAGACGTGTGTGCGTTTAAGTAGTGTAGCAGGTCCCTGACCATTTCCCCTTAGATTACAGGGCCTTCATTCTGCTCTCCATCCTCATCTTCCAGCTCAGAGGGCCAGATACCTGAAGAGCAACTGGTCATACTATTAAAGACTGAGGTGAAGGTGGCTAAAAATTGGAGATGCCAAGCCCAAAAGATGGCTATTGCTTCCTGAGGATGTACAGGAACAGGGCAGCATAAAAACTAAAGTAAAACAGGTCATTAGCTAATGCAGTCCACATAAGATACAGGCCAAGCTTCTGTATGCGTTTAAAATGAGAGATTTGGAAAATATATGTGACCTTCAGCTTTGGTGAGGATAATTTTGGTATTTCTCTTGACAAATGTATATACCTCTATTTAAGTTAATTTCTTATTGTGATTACTTTATCTACACATCACTATCAAATGGGAAGGAAAAAGAAACAATCAGTGCAACATCTTCTACTTTTTAATCTTCCCCTAAGTGATCACACCATTAATTTTGACAAATATCACTTATCTTTTCCCAGCTAAAATATAAAACAAAACAGGCAATTTGTTATCTGTCTGTGCTGACATTAGCAAGTTGTACCATCTAATAGGAGCAGGCAAAGTGTAACAGTTGGTTCTGAGGTCTTACTGTTCACAATATTCACATTCTGTGGTTTTACTTTGGCCTACCCTCTAGCCTTGACATGCAAATCAAATTACAGTTGGAAGGCATGATGTATGGTGTGCTTCTGAAGCACATGTAGTTCAGCTTCATCTGAAAGGAAATGCTTGTGTGCTCCCAGGCCACTCTGTGATGTGAACCACTGCACAGTAGATGGGGATGAATAGGAGACCTCTTTTTAAAGTCCACTCACAGCCTAACTAAAATCTTTATTCCCTTATTTTTTCTCTTCATATTTTGTGAGTCTGCTATGATTTCCCTACTGATTATATACTCTAGTAATTTGTGTTCCTTTTCCAGATATAGTTGCAGTTTGAGAAGCAAGAATACACAATATCCTCTTGCTGCTGTGCCCTTAACTTCAAGGTCAGCAATCAGTTCACTAAATGACTTCAGTAGCAATGTTTAAATGATTATATAGAGAGATATAACCATAACAAGGCCTGCCTCTGTAGGGCGTTAGATTAAGAATCAGAGTATTTGGATATAATTTTGCATCTGCTACTGACCTTGTAAATGTGCCTGCTGGCAAGCCATCTTAGCTAACTGCACCCCTGCTCTTCCTCCAACTTCATGCCAATCATTTTTTTGCCAACCAATTTATTAGGATAAGGGACTGCTTCTCATCCGAATGAACTATACCGAGCAGAACTGATGTTCACTTTAGTTACAGTCTGTAGAAGTTACTGTAGTAGAAATACTAAATGACCTCCAGAGGACACAATGAAAGGACTCAGTTTCAGAAAACTGATTGCCAAAAGAGAAATTGCTCTGTGCAAGGACTTTAGTAGAATCTCTAGTAATATACATAGAATAGCTACAAATCTGAGACACAGTTCCTAAACCTTAATGATTTTGGATACAGCGAACAGGACCAGGAGCTGCTTTATGAAATTTTGTACCTAGGCAATAACCCACCATGAACATTTGCTCACTTGTCACTACAAGACAACAAAACTGATGCTGAGTACAGTACTTCAAAAAGTGCAGTAATTTCTCTTACTGCCATTTGGATCCACTAAAGCTAAGCCTGCTTTTGGCTGTACTTAATTTAGTTCAGGAATAATAGGATCTGCGCTTTCCGCACATATTTTTCTGGTCTAATCCTTTTGCTGTGATTGTGGCTGAACTTTCCATTTGCTTGGGCTGCTAAATACTGTACAAAACCTTTCCAAATACCTCATAGGTGACCTTATGCCACTGCTCATTTTAATCCCTGACATGTATTCAATTTTCCACTGACAACTAAACAACAAATAAACCACCATTTCTCTCCCCTCCTGTTTTGCTACCAGTTGCAAATGGAGTTAATATGGCTCACAGTAAAAGCAAACATGGATTCTTTTACGCAAGCACAAGGTCTTTGTTTGGAGACACAATTTCATAGTAATGTAATAAATATGCATTTAAATTCAGCCCAACCTTAAGCATACAAAGATATAGCATCTACCCCTACAAAGCCATTGCCTGATGAGAAAATGCAGTGCAAAATGCTCTCTCAGTCTCTCACTGCAAGGAACACACTGAACTTTGAAAACTGTACTTGCTTCTTCTTGGCAACCCAAGCATAAACTTTTAGCTAGCCTGTAGGCAAATTTAGTCTATTAAAGATCATTCCATTTTAATCATATAGCATTCACAAGATATTAATACAGGATGCCAGGAACACAGGAATCAGATCCAGTGATGTGGCTGAATGCTACAGACAACTGCAGAGAGTTCAGATGGGAGCAGTAAAAGTTGTAAAAGGCTTTAGTGTGAGTTCAATAAAAAAAAAAATGGAGTGACTTGATGTCCAATGTAGGAGAAAAAAAAAAAAAGCACTTATTGCTGCTTATTTCCCATTAGGCAACATTTTAAAGCTATAAAAGCAGTAATACAGTTGACACAAGCCCCAGGCTTAACACAGATGGGAATGAAAGAGATGCAGCAAGATCTACTTCTAAAGAAGAACTACAATTTGCAGCAATTCCTCTGGGCAGATCCATACCTTTGATAACCTCTTATTATCTACAGCCTTACTTATTTGTGAAAGTAGAACATAACTCTATTCATAGCTTTCAAGAATTACATCCGCAGACACTGCAAACTACCAACAAAAGGAAAAGAAGGGAGGGAAATGTACAATTAATTCTGATGCATCATAAACACACAACTGTCAACAAAAGGTTGATTTCCATGTGTTAAATTTCATGGAATTTAAAGGATACACAGGGTTCCTTGCACATTTTATTAAGTTGTAGAATTCAGTATTCATATTTTATGGGGCATGGAGTCTGAATATGGGCAGGCTTTTGTGTCCTTCTTCACCTCACAAAACTGGATGCTATATTAAAATTATACCATGGGTTTTGGAGCCTGCTTTGGGTTCTGTGGTGCTTGTCTCCACCACCCCCTTCCCTGACCCCACAAATCGAGATGTAACTTCAGACCACATGCAGCTACTACACAATACCTGCGTGGTGTGCAGTCCTCATATGGGGGGACGATGACGACCTTCACTGTGACTGATGTTCTGAGAAGATCGATCATTTGCTCATGGCTCAGAGTGGCTACAGCCACCTTGCAGATTTCCACCAGCCGACTGCCTTGCCGCAGTCCTGCCTGCCACGCGTAGCCATAGGGCTCAACATCTGCCACAATGCCTTCATAGTTTACATGGAAACCAAGCTGACCCAGGCCATTCCTACGCAGCGTCATCTCCACTGTTTCACAGCCCTTAGTCACAAGCTATAAATTGAAATGAAGACAGAATTTAATGCATTGAGAGACCTTCAGTACTAGTAATAGTTTAAAGGCTCCATATCTGCTCCATCAGTCAGCTTCCCAAGACAATAAGGAGACACAATCAAGGAATATATAGCACTGTCTTGGGTATGTGACAGCTGAAACAGATCTTGTCACTCAAACTAGTATTTTCATTAGAGTCTGGTTACCTGGGAAATTTTTACCGAAACCATGAGAATTTTAGAAGACACACGGCAGCACATAAGGGAAAAACACACGAAGTTACACAAGCATCTCTATCTTTTATGCTTTAGTAACCAAACAACCATTTTACATTTCTAGCTGTTTCAGTAAATTGCAAGATTACCTTCAATTAGAATGTGCTGGCAGCTACTAAGCACACTGACGTCTATGCCAACTCTTCTATGCACCCACGGTCATGAATACTGTCAAGAGGAATTTAATTGGGCATGGCTTTCTCTTTTTTTTTGGTCATTATACAAATACAGTTGTGAAATTATGGAAAGACAATAAAACGTAACACATTCTTTTACAACTGAACTGGATAAAAATGAGCATAGACATATATTTTATAAAGAGATGCCATGATTCACTGCATTTTTAGTTTATCATATGCATTCAGAGAATATCTGAATGTTGCAATAGGGATTGGGACTGCACCCTGCTGCAAATATAATAAGTCAGTCTCAAAGATATAATAGCTTCATCTGAAACAAGATACAACAAGCCTATAAAAGAGAGAGGGGAAGAAAACAAGGAAAAGAAATAAGGTGACACTTCTGTGTTTACTGTGTAGGAGTAATTTACGCACTTGAAGGCCCTCAGTTTTGTTGGGATTTTTTTTATATAGAGTCATTTTTGAGACACGCATAACAACCAGCTGAGGTTGGCTGATATCTGATAAAAGAAAAAGCAATACTGCATTTTGAGAAATAAAAGCAGGAAAGTTCTTACAGATTTCATGATAAACAGAACAGTTTCAGGGAACCCAAGCATTACTTAATTTTAAGCCTTTCCTGACAGTGAGGTGAGAGAAGAAAGCAAAGAACTGAAACCAAACAAGAGAACACATTCTAACCTCCAGCCTTTTGACGATCTCTTTGATATCATCAATGTTGCTGATGAAGCTCTCCAAAGAAACACATTCGCCCCTCTCATAGAATATTTTGATGTTTGTGTCTGTTGAAGTCCACCCTATCACATCTCGACAGGAGCAGTTGAAAACCACGCTTTTTGTGTCCTGTTCAATGAGAACTACAAACTCATTAGAGATGCCTAGGAGACAGTCTATTTCCATACCCTTGCTGTAGTCTTTTGCATGGACACTCCATACAATAGCACCAGAACTATATATCTCCGCTCCTGGATAAGGCTTGGACTTTTCTTTCTTTTTTGAAGCAAGCGAGATGAAGGGGAACTTGCCAGAAGGGTCAATAGGTGTGTTGGTGACATTCTTCTCTGCCAAGTCTTTCAAGTACTCTTGACGGGTCCTGGTGGCCATCGCACGAAACTTCTCTGATTTATGAGCAGCATTCTCTGCATTAATGACTTTGGCTAGTAAAAAGTCCCTGAACACATTTGATTTAGGAAAAGTGACACCTTTCGGAATAGGTGGACCGAAGGATGGTACATCTCTGGATCTTGTCACAGCAACACTAAAAGAAACAGAAGAACAAGGAAGAAGCACAGTCTTTCACTGTATGCAAATTCAGCAGGTTCTGAATACAGAAAATACATTTCCTTTTTTCCTTAAACTCTGAATTTTTCTTTTCTTTTCTCAGCAATATGCAATATTTACATTTTAATGTTTACAGTGTGGAGATAAGGCCCCCCCTTAGTGTTTACTGTACAAACAGAAGGCCACTTATTTTTGAATCTAGGTATTTTTGAGTCATTCTCAGTACCACAGCTAAAAGAGAGCTTCAAGCGTGGTTTTTCGGGTTTATTTTTTGGTTTTTGTGTGTGTGGTTTTTTTTTTTGTTTGTTTTTTTTTGTGTGTTTTTTTTTTGTTTTGTTTTGTTTTTGGTTTTGTTTTTTTTTTTCATAAAGTAATCATTCAGGCATGATAGTTCTGAATTTTGTTTTTACTATAAACAGAAAAATTCTAGCACTATTACAAAACCTGGCTTATAAAATTTAGCGACCTATAGTTGAAAGGCTCATCTGGAAGCAATGTGAAGTGTGTGATCAATAGCAGAAATATAGATAAAACAGACACATTAAAAAAATAAAAGACAAAGCCATCTCACAAGGCCAGTTTCACTGTGAGAACTGTCATGGCAACTGAAAGCATATATACATCACACTACTAAATATGCTTTAAATTTCTGACTGAAAACTGCACTAGCTAATATTGAATGCAAGTCATAGAAGCAGAATTCAAAAATACTACAACTAAGAAATTTCTCACAAGTTTGGAGACGTATATTAGAAATAGAGGCTTTCTTTTTCAACTCTTCCTTTTAGTTTCCATACCAAGTGACGGACTGACCATCAGACTACCTTAGGCAATGCTGACAAGCTTAGCTATTCTGCCTGGTCAATTCTCTTGATACAGAATGGATGAGAGCTGTTTGGTATCACTGAAGATTCTGCATCACTCATGATTTGCCATCAGAGTCCAGTATCAATCACTTGGCAGTCTGTCCCAAGAAGACACTGTAGTTCCCCACTTTTGTGACAAGAAATGCTCCAACAGTTCAGGTATGATTTACCACGTATCTATAACTGCATCTGAAAAAACATAACCTAATTCCGGCCAAAATATCATGGCAATGGAATTTTACAGAGAAAAATGGAATAGGACTTGAACACTAGAAACGTATGTAGTGTTTCATTTGGAAGACTGTCTGGTATTATTTTACCTTTGCTCTAACTTAACTGAATCCCTAATCATAATTCTCCCCTCTTCTACACCTTCTCAAGCTGATAACTGCAGAAATACTAGTAAAGACTGGAGGAAACACACAGGAACACCAAAAATAAAAATTAAGTCACCCAATTTTTAACCATATCGTCTGGGTTTGGGTGGCAGAGTGTTTTACTTGCTTTGGATTTGTTGTTTGTTTTTCATTTTTAATTATGTTTTCTGGCAACTGATATTCAAAGATGTCATATTTCCTTCAAATGTATGCTAATGTATCTAAAAGTACACAACAGGGGGTGCTCATGATGCACAGCCGTGATCTGACTCTTGATCATCTTCACTAGTCATAAAGGAAGTGCTGTTAAGAGACAGAAGCCTACGCATTAAAGCAAAATTACTGGATGTAATGAAAAACTACCAGTGACATTTTGTTTAATTAGGTTTTCATTATCATGATCACAGGGATAAGAATGCAATTTGTAACTGCTAGTGAAATTTTAAAAGTGAACGATGCTGACAGAGAAGTCAGACCTTTGAAATACTGTTTATTTTAGTTGGGAGGGCCAAGACTGCTTGATTTTATTATTTTTATGTAGTTTTAATATAAAATCCACTACATTTTTATGCAACAAGGCTTCTTGTTTTGTCTAGAACTATGAATCTATGAAACTGTTCCAAATAATTCAGTTAAAAAAGAGGTCAAACTTACTTTGAAAAGTTTTCTAAAAAAACTTTCATAAAGGAGTTGTATAAATTTAAATCAAGTCTCTGGCACAGAGAGGATAAAAAAAAGAAATAAAAAAGAAATACTTTAATGCTAAAGACAGTACATACACAGAACATACAATGCTCTGGTCATTTCCTATATCAAATTGAAGCATGACAAGTTTTTTTTTTCCTACCTGCTCTCCCTCTCATTAGGTTTGAAGCCTGTAGCTTCCCTAACGCTGAAATTCTCACATTTTATTCACTAATAGTAACCAGTAAGGTTCCAGCCCTTGTAGTTGTGAAAGCTTGAAAAATGAAAGCAATTCACAAGTCTAAAGGTCAGAAACAGAACCCCGAGATATTTGAATTTATTACAGTATAAGAAGTATAAATCTCATACCTTTTAAAAGAAATTGAAAATATGCAGTCATATTATTTAAAATAATAACCAAAAGCAGATCTTTCTCTGAGTTTGTAATACGCAGTTCAAATGTAAAATGCATCAAGTAAGCCCTTTAGACATATTTCCTACTTTCCCTCTATTTCAGAATCAGTTTCTGTACAGAATAAGATCTGAAACATATGTCTAAAAGTTTAAGAACAAGGTATGCCCACACAAATTATGTAGCTGTGAAATTTGTCAATAAACTGCCTTAAAATGAGTATCAACATGAATGTGCCTACTCCAGGAGAGTTTAATATATGTACACACATCAGCATCAGTTCCACAAGTTCTGTGTGAGCTTTACCAAAAATTTATGGAGAGTGAAAAGCCTTTAGATCTTATTATACTTACCTGAAAAGAATGAGTAGACCATCTCAGACACTGCAGTCTTACCTCTTCCTCTAAATAAGCAGCTGACTGACTGATACACTTAGGTGACCATTTGTATTTCAGTAGACTAGCTAATTCTAAGGCTACTTCTTGCAATCCTTTATTATATGTTATTAGCAATTAGCATTTTGTACTTTAATAATATTAAACTTAAGGTCACACTAAGTGTTTGGGTTTTTTTGCTGCATAATGCTCTGGAATTTCTTTGTCAGACTGAAAAAAGAAGTGAAGATAGCTCAGACAAAACATTTCAGAGAGCTTAGCTTTGTTCTGAAAGGTTAGTCATACTTTTCCACTGTCTTAATTTAAAAAACCAGAATGTAAGCTCCTGCATAACTTAGCTGAACAAAAAGTGAATTCATAAGAATCAACATAGAAATACTCTTCTAGCACACTCTTAATGAAGAGAATAAAAAGGAAATGAGAACAAATTTGAAAATAACGCCCAAATTTTTTATATATGCAAACATATACATACATATATAGTGTGTGTGTATACATACATGCTAAAGGCATTGATTTCATCATTAGGTGTGATTCCTTTAGAAGCTCATGTGTCTATTTCCTTTTAGAAAGTGTTCTAAATTCACATGAACAATAATTCAATCTCCTTGACCCCTACCTTTCATCAAATCTCTCTGCTGAGAACTTAAAAGAGGATTGGCATCTCCCTTTGCACTCAAATTCCATGTTTTCATTGAAACTAGTGATAGCTACCTGTAACAAACGCTGTCAGTACAGGGACCATGCACTCTTACAATGACAAAGACATGCTGGAAGTGGGATCGAATGTTCTTTGGGCTGAATGGTTGTGCTCCAGGCTCCTGGAAAACTATTGTCACAATATCATTTCCAATATGTCGTTTTCTTAGAAGCTTTAACAAAAAAAAGATGCACATGTTAAAACACAGTTGTTTCACAATTTTCAGTTATTTATGTCTCATTATTATAGATACGGTTCTTTTTTTTTAATTCCAAATGAAAGCTGAAACATGAAACAGTTGAGGATATGACAAGTACCAGAATTTTAGTTATTATCCTAGTAAATTTCAGTAAAAAAAAAAATAATGACATGGGCGTTTTCGTAACAATTTAATTTCTACATGTAATATTCAGTAAGATTGTTTGGGAATATTTTAAGCTAAACAAAGAGGAAAAACAACAATGAAACCTGCTAGTATCAGAGTAATCAGTGATATATGGAAGGTGGAAAACATTCCCCACTTTACATATTTCTACAAGCCAGAAATAGGTTCTATTTCAAGTTGAAAATAGTTGTCACTATTCTTAAGACATGCTATAATAATTTTCTGACAGGATCTTTTCAGTAAATCCAAGACTACAGGAAAAGAGAAAGTAGTATAACATTTACTGTACAAAAGAAAACCGGAAAGGATGCTGTGTTACCTTTTACTGTCAAAGGACATTTCTATTTTACTTGCAGAAACACAAAATAACATTGACTCTAGCATAAAATGCATGCATCTCATAAGCAACAAGATGGCCTAGTATTTAACAAAATCAGGTACTTCAGAATACCAAAGCAGGTTAGCCTACGTGTCTCTTCACTATAATAGAAAAAATTCAAAACAAACAAACAAAAAAGGTATTTTGTCTTATGTCTTCCTGTGTAATGTGCTGGACAACCTCTGATTCTGTGCATATTAAAGCTCCTAAATGCAATCCTTAAAGTGCAATGTGTTTTGCTAAGGAAGGTTAAAAATCACACCAAGTACACTGCGTTCCTTTTCACATACGGCATGAGCTCTTATTTATGTAACAGAGACGTGCTACTGACATTATTGTACATTTACATACAAGTTTCAGTAAATAACGCATAATTAAATAGAAAACAGTCTTGGAGAAAAATCTGCCTATGATGTATCTACAATGATCTGCTTTGCTCATCTTCCCAACACAGAGATGGCCAGTTTTAATTTGATACTTTTGATTCTTTGAGGGTTTTCTTTGGTAGTAATAAACAAAAGTGTCAATAGTGTTCAATAGCTCAGCTACTTCTGAGATGGAGGAAAAGTTAATTTTAAATAGGCATGGTCTATTTTACCTGTTGCTTGTTGTTTGGAGTATATGGTAACATAGTCGAAACATGGAACATGATTTCATAGTCCTTGTAAGTTGTGTATAGAGAGTGAGTACCTGTTGAATCAGCTGCAGTTAAAGAAAAAAGAGAGAATAAAAACATTATTTTAAAAAGTTTAAGAACAAAGTTTCCTTATTTTCAAAGAAAATCATCAGGCAAGGCAAGAATTATTACGTATCCTTGATCCTACCTGAAATGTCAGCAAGTAAAAACTTACCCAGAGTTTATTCACCTGCCAAAGAAAATGACACATACAGATGGCAAGTATCATTTTGTGTACTCTTCCCAATTAAGAACTTGTTAGGAATAGGAATTTACCAGAAAACATTTTAAAAACAGCCTATTTAAGCATGAAAACTGGCAACAAAGTCTGGAATAATTTTCAGACACCACCCACTATCTCAGGCTAATCAGAACGAAACTGAACTGTAAGGAATGTGAAAAGGTCTTCAGAAGGAAAAGTAGATACTGTGAATGAATACAATGATCTCATGTATAATTAAATACCAATAGACATATAACCCACAATATATGAAAGAAAAGAGTGTGCTCTTCCAAACGTATCAGGACTCTAAATGAACTGCAATGAAGTCAGATAAAACGTTCACTAAAACACGTGCTTTGCAGATAGGAACAGTCAAAAACCCAAACAGGATGCTAGCATGCTGACAATACGCTGATGATGGAAAAAGCCCATGACAATGACATTATGATACTGGTATATCAACCAAAGCTACTCTCACCTGTTTTGGTTCTGGCCACTCTATTTTAAAAGTCACAGAAGAAAGAGAAGGGATTCAGAAAAAGGCCACAAAAACCAATTATACATGGATAAAGAAACTTCCATGTGGAGAAAAAGTGATAAAAACTAGGATTATGAAGTTTAGAAAGAATAAAAGAGGGAATATTATTAAAGTTTACAAAGTGTTGGTTTTAGACAACAGTTTATTACAGACAAATTGGGAACTTCTGCTTTTACTTTTTCTCTCTCTCAAAAAAAAAAAAGACCTTGAAAAATGTTCCACAAATTTAAGTAGTAACACATTTAAAGCTGAAACAGTGAATGTGTTCCATTACATTTAACTTCTGTCCGCTGTGCAAAAAGCCTGTTTTCAAACAATTTTTAAAAATAACTAGATTTATATATGGAAAAAAGCACCCTGGTTATTTGAAATTATAGAAACATGCTACTATATTATATAATCTCAGCTATTTATAGCAAAGTATTTTTAGAAGCTGTTAAATACTACACCTTGGCATTTTTTATTAGCAGAGAGACCATGTTACTATGGCAATAAGAGCTCTTAGAATGCTGAGGCATTTACAGTAAAATAAATATACAGCTTATTTACTCCGATTTTGGGTATAAGCTTTAGCAAGAAGTTTCACTTTTCTGTCAAATTCAGAATAATAAAAGAGGGGCAGTTTTGCTGTAAATGAAAAGCCACAACAACCTCCATAAAATGGAGGTCTTCTAGATTCTACCTGTACAGGAATTTTGAAATTCCAAATTATCTATATAGAAAAAAATGGGGGGGGGGCAAAGGAAGGGAAGAGAAAAAAAAATCCTTGAATCTTATTGAAAAAAAAACCAAAACCAAACCAAAAAAAATCCCAGATATCTCAGTTCATGTTTCAGTAAGATTGGGATCCCTTTGCCCCAACTCAAAGCTCCCATTATGAAAAACTAGCTAACTGCTAAATATTTCCTTTTTAATGATAATTACAGCAGCAGGACAGCTGAAAGGGAATAATTTCATCTTGCACTCAGTTCACAGCAGCCTCTATCTTCTGCCTGATCACTACAGTGCAACTGAAGAAGAAAGATGCATCTGAAAGTCACCTAAACATCAACATAAGTCCTTACTGGCTTTTGCCCAACTGCAGATATGCTGACTTGTGCATCATCTTTCATAAGCAGAGCACTCAAAAAATATAACAAAGAACTGGATAGGGAGAGCTGGTGCAAAAAGAAAGGGAAGCGGGTAAGAGAGATGGGCAAGGGGCCCAAAAGGGGCTAAGGTGAAGAAGAAAATAATAAAGCAAACCTGACAATGTATATGCTAGAGCAACACCTATGCATTTAAGCCAAGCTTTCAATGTTCCTAGATGGACTTCAGTTTCAGGCAGAAGAGGGTTCTCAGAACAGCAGTGGTTCTGCAAACTAAGCAATAATGCTACAATGAAAATGATTTAATGATTCCAATTATTTCCAAGTACTTCACAGCTTAAATCCATTATTCAAATCCAACTACAGAAGTCTATATCCACTAGAGATTGTGCATCTTTCTCATCATTCAGATTTCTTCTTCCTTACAAATCCAGAATACTTTTTCTGATGTATACCACAGTAAGTACAGGTCTAGCATTACATCAGATCACAGTAATATCCAAGGCTGCACACTGGCATAATATCCATCATTTCAAGATCAGAAGTGGAAGCCAGCACTGCAATATACTTTGATTTCCTTGCATCTAATAGAAGTCCAAAGGATCTAGAAATTCATTAGCACCTTTTTATACTGAAGACATTCCCCCCTGCTCTCACCTTACAGCATACCAATTGATGCTGCCTTCACAGTCTTGTCCCATTGCTGGATTTGGTTACTTAGCTGATCTCCTTCCACCATTATTCAGCTTTAAAAAACCACCTCATTCTCCTGTCTTTCCAATTTTTCTCAGTTATCTTCAAAAGGACTGTCTTAACAGCTTCCTGTTTAAGTTTTTTTTCCAAAACCAACAATGCTCAGGACTGTGACTGACGCCAGCAGCATATTGTTGGTATTTACCTCATTGAAGCCACAGGGCGTTATCAGCCTGCTCCTACAGCATGTCTTAAAACCTTTGCACTAGAAAACTGTGTAAAAAAGCGTACAAGTAGGAAATCTAACCTAGTGTTTTGAAGAAAGAGATGTCGAAAGGAACTGCAGGAAAACAAATAATAAAAGATACTGATGAGGCAGGAGAAGGAACAGCCATTGCTACAAACTGGAGCAGTGCTCACAATTAAAGGCTCAAATCCAGGAAGTTTCAGAGCTTAATGTTCCCCATTTACCTCTGCTGTTAAAAAGTCTTGCTTTATTTCTAGTTTCCCCTAGTTACTGGCCTGTCAAAGCAGTTCTCATTTCTGTTATACAGGAGGATTATACCAAGCACTCACATTCAACTTCTGTAATTTCTAAGTCATTTTCAGACGCTACCCTTTATTTTGTATCGTGCAAAAGTATATGTACAACATAAACAGAGAAATGCAGATGGACTTCCACCCACCCCCATTTAAGCCTCCTAAGCAGTCAAGGACCTTATGACCTCCTCTGGCTATAGGTCTTCCTCCCAGTGAATTTCTCAGACCCAGCAGTAAATCCTTCCACCCAATTGGAAAGATGTCAAATAGTACAAGTTAAGAAATTATTCCTATTAATCTGTATTATTTCACTAGAAACAGTGGAAGTTATTCACAACCCCTAAAAGAAATGTCAATTTGGAGTCCATTAATTCCCTAGACTTTAATCTTCAGTATCTTCTGTGCCACTTTTATATTCTTCTCATGTCTTGACCAGAAAGTCACACAGTATAAACATATAATAAAGCCTACCATTATTAGCCACCTTTATAACCTCATCAAATAGATAATTCAAACTCCTACAACTCACATTAATTATATCTTCATTTCCTGCACCACTCTGCTGGACACACACACCAGACTACCAGGCCTAGCATAATCTAACTGGTCCAATTTACCAATTTAAAATATTGAGAAATAAGACTAAGTGAGGGGGAGGGAAATAAAGCATCTATTACAACTAGGAAATAAAGTAAAGTAACTGAAATTATAATTTGACAGATTGCTATGATGTTTGTTACACTAAAGTGATGCCCATAAACTTCCTAGCAACCGTGGGATACATGACATTTTCAAGCTCTATTTCCAGTCCAAAGTCTGCAGGCTGCCAGCAGATACTGTTTCCCCTCTGGTAATTCCAGAAATATACAAACAAAACTTTAAAAGTAGCAGCTCTTTCCACAGTGGCACTGGCAGAGATCCAGAGCTAAAGCCCTTGAAGAATCCAATATACTTAAATAGGCTTTCAGTTAACAGGATGTATGAGACCCCTTCTTTTAAGAATTGTCTCTGTTACAGATACTTACCAATTAGGCCCCTAATTCTAAAAATTACCAAGAATAGCAACTGTTCTGAAAGTGACTTTTGCTGGAACAATTTTACTTTCCTGAATTTGCATAAATTGAAAACATCTTGTGAAAATTTGCAGAGTACATACACAAATCAGCTTCCCCCCATACTGAGAAAAATCTTTCATTGTGCCTTACACCAACCATCTGCTTTTCACAGGTTGCAAAGTATTTTCAAAAGCATAGGAACTAGCAAAGTAGACTACATAGCTCTGACCTTTCTCACAAGTTAATGAACAGACATTTGTTTTCTAAGAGCATCTTTGCCATTAACTGTGCTGACATTGAACAGGATTTTTATGCAGGAAAATTTCCTGAGCAAGAACTATTTCATTACAGTGATCTCTAGCAACAGAAGAGCACAGAGCTGGAAAATGGAAAAGCTCACTTCCTAGCTGCAGACCTAGCTGTCTCAACAAAACCCTATAAACCGAAGTCATGGTAAGGGGACCACAACCACATCCTCTGCAGGCCTTTCTGTGTTTCTGCCAAGGCAGAAAGGACTTATTATTTCGTGTAGCTCTCAAAGATGTATTGCCCACAGAATAATTAGAATTGGAAAGGACCTTAAGATCATCTAGTTCCAACCTCCCTGCCACCTATTCTGCTGTTCAGATACTCCCCATATATGAGATGCAGCTGTTGCTACCATCTCTGGTCTTTAGCCATTTGCCTACTACAAGGTGACTCCCCCCACTTTTCCTATGCAGAATATGCAATAAGGGTTTCTGAATGTAGCTATCCAAAGAGCTTAGTGCTGCGCCCCCTTTGCACACTGGCAGAAAGGAAAACAGCACTATCAAGATTAACTGCAGAAGTTTGTTGCTGTTGTTCACATTTGCTGCTGTCTAAACCTCCTTGCTAAAAACTCATGTATGCTGTGTAGTCATGTTTCCTTGGTAAGCCTGCAGACAACATAACCTGAAAGATTTCAGGTAACTTAGAAGTTCCTAAGCAGTTCCAGCCGATGAGGTCCCATGCATGTGAGTGTGTAAACCCTGACTGAAAGAAAATGTAGAAAACCTTTCATGAAAGCAACAGTTCCACTCACAACATCCCCTTTTTTCTCCAATCACAGTGAAGTGTTCATGTAAAGTCTATCTGTATTTTTAGATATAAAGCTGGTGGGTCTACTGGCCAACATGAAGAAGACAGGTCAGCTCTCAATGTTGTGTAGAAAACATTTGTTACAAGACCACCACTCTTAAAACCATGAGAGATTCAGTCAAATAGAAGTTTACATACATATCCATTCAACAGGCACTAAATTGTAGTACATAACATCAAAACCAGACAAATTTTTTTTCCAAATGTAAGTGGAAAATTCCGCTGTTTAGAAGAAAATTTCCAACATGTACTTAAGATCCAGTTACACAGTTACAGCTTTCATAGGTACATTTGAACAGATGAATCAACTCTTAATCATACAGTATTTACATGTACTAGAAAACTGTGCAGTCTGACACCAAAAAAGGCTTTTTTTCTTTTTCTCAGATGTCTTAACTAAACCAGAAATGAGGGGAGAGAAGATTTTACTTTATCTACTGAAAGTAATCAAGAAAGTTACAATATAAAGCCAAAAGCTATGAAACGATAAATATTTTCTGTTTTCCATAAACTTTTGATTATTGACCTAGCTTATTTTCGTAACTGATAAAATAACACTTGGGGCCTGCATGAAAGAAAAACCCATACAATACATTTCCAGTAAAGGCAAGAAAACGTTACAGCAAAATGCCTGAATCTCATCTGGGATTGTGTATACAATCCTAGCCACTAAAACGGAAAAGACTGAATTCAAACTTGGATGAGTGCAGAGGAAAGTTACCAAGTAATACAGCATGTATGCGTGTGGACAGCAGAGAAATCCATGCCTCATACCAGTAAGAGAGACTTGGCTTATTAAGGATAACATCGCAAAAGTACAGAGGAGACACAACTGCAACATGTAAATGCTCTCAAGGAAGTAAATACAACAGAGGGAATATAAGTATTGCAACTAAAGAAAATCAAGCTCAGTGGTAAATATGGGAGAAATGGCTATTAAGTTAGGTTTAAAACCACAGGAAGTTTTATAATTCTCTGATGACTAGGGCCATCAAGAGCAGCTCAAGGAGACGACAATGTGATTCCTGTAAGAATGAAGGCCACAGAGTAGAATGGTAGAGCAGTAAAGCAGAGCAAGTTACTCTAATTCATTATAGGAGACCCACGACAAGAACACAGCTTTTGCTGCACTGAGCTGATGAAAGCTTTTCAGCTTTTATGAATCAGTTCCTTATTGAATTTCCTTTGCTGCAAATGAGCAAAATAGCAAAAGATTTCCATAGGAACTGGTTACTTTCAATGCTCGGAGAAAAAAAGGACAGGTCAAAATTTCACTGAGTATTTTTAAATTGATTTACAAATGGAATATAGCACACGCTAGCTGATAAACAAGTTATTTCACAAGCTTGATTCCAAAAGCAGGGAGTTTCTTTTATAGATACTGTCAAAGATCGTCTTTCCACTGCAATGTGGTTTGCAGTTAAAGCTGATAATATAACTGCCAATTCCAGTTTAATTTCCATAACTCAAAAGAAAAATCATAAAAGGAAGAATGTATTTGATAGCACAAGCAAGACAAAACTGCTTAGAAGGAAAACTACATGCAACAGACACAGCAGAAAAGCAATGGATCAGCTTGTCAAGCGTGTTACACAGATGGGTTCTCAAAACTTTTTTTAGTGACAGACAATTAGCATATCATTAAAAAAAACTATGACCTACCAACTGTATTGATTACTCGTTAGGCAACACACTGATGATGAATTTGCAATGCCAATAATGGTTCCACATTTACTGTTTTATTGTTGCAGCTTTAGTGATAGCTTCATACCAAATTAGCACAAAAATCCAATAATGATCAGAGTTGAAGGACCGTATGGGTATGGATAAAATTACCTACTTGCTCTGTTTTCACTTCTAATACTGAGCAACTGTCTTCCTTTGGCAAAGAGGTTGTCTTTAAGAACTCTATTAAACATCATTTAGCAACCCTATGATGTATTTTGGTCACTTAAGGGTGAAAAAAAAATTAAATGAAAAAGCCTTACTCTTTGTATCCAGCTGAGCACGATACTTTTCAAATCCCTTGAGTCGAACTCGTTCTCCCAAAAGCTGAAGAAACTCTTCAAAGGCTGGACCTGCTGATTCATTATTATACATTTCCTCTTCTGTGCTCTGCCCGGCTTTGCAGTACATGATACCCACTTTAAGTTGGTAACTTAACTGCAATGGGAAAAAGATTAAAATCTTACATGTATACCAAGAGATGCAGCAACTTATTTACTGAAGTCATTTAACATGTTTCAATTAACCTGTAATACACAAAGAAAAAAAATACCTAATTATCAGTCTCATTTCAAATGTTAGTCTAGTTCCTCATTGTTTTCCACTATAATTGCCTTGATGATGGCATATTTCATCTGAAGATGTCAAAATGCTTTCTCAAGTGAAATAAACATTAACTTTTCTTTTATTCAGGAGAAAAACACTGCAGATTGCAAATGGTGAATGTCTTACATTGAGTCATATGGAAAGAGTTGGCTGAGAAATGCCAGGAACTTGACTCTCAGGCTGGTACCATGGTTACTATCCCATGCTAAACCTTCCACGCAGAAGGGTACGGCACAGCATGTGCTCATTCCTATAATAAGTGACAAAATGAACATTTCCTCACTTCAAGGAGAAGATAAATATTTTTCTCATATTAGTGCATTCACCTATTGGGAATTTTGAAAGAATCCATGGCATTCAGTTGGCCTTCTCTGACTTAAAAATTCAGTAACAAAAAACAGCTACATTGAGAAATGCTGCTAATTCTTTAAAGATACTATTTATTGGCATGGACAGTCAAACATACTTGTGCTTTTTATGTCTCTTTTTCCTCTAATTTGGTGTCTGATGTTCCTAATACAGCAGAAACTGAGGATGTGAATAAAGTAATTTTTCACCCAACCATAACTGTGATCCTCCAAAGCAAACTGTTCCCACCCATTCCAAATTGATGCACACATAAGAAGAACCACATCTGTGCCTTTTATGTGTGGACTACATAAACAGAAGTTCCAGAACGGAAGCAAGCAGCACCCACAGCCATGTACTGCCATCTCCGAAACCAATGTCACAGGCAGGAACTCTGACTAGCAGAGCACAAAGGAGAGCCATGGAGCAATTCATCAAGTACAAATGCACACTTATTGCAAGGTAAATAATCTTTCCTCTCACAGAGGAATTTCTGCAGACACTCCATTTCAAATAAATACCAAGCATATCTGCCAGAGCAAAATCACAAGAAAGACTATGAAAACTTCCATGGAATTTACAAGTCTGGGCTACAGGTTAGTGGGAACTGAAAACAGTGCTTTGCAAGGGCGCTGGAAGCAAAATCATAAGAATACACGGTGATTTGCTCTCAAAGCTTTTGTCACAGGTCATGAGACAGAAAATTCTGAAACTTGTAGGAAGATGTGGACACAAACTGGCATTCATTACTTTTAACTTATATTTACAGTGGCATAATTTGAAAGCCCTCAGAAGTGGTCCTACCCTGTCTCTAATTAAAGTTAATTTGAAAATTAGACTCAAGATTGCAAGTTAACTGCATTCTTCTTTTACTACAAAGGATGAATGAAGACAGGGGTAAAGTATTAGTAGGAAAACAAGGAGCGGAAAAACGAAGGATAAATATCAACTTGGCATGATTACTCCTGTTAAAGCCAAGCCTATATAACGAGTCACAGTTCTAGGCTGTTTCTCTCCCCCTTACCCCTGCCTTCAGAATGTTCCTTTATTTTATCATTTGACACAAAGATTACCGGACTTACATCTTCTAAATATGTCCAAACATCTCACAATAAAATGTGAGTACAGCATAGAATTACAGAATGGTTTGGGTTGGAAATGACCTGAAAGCTCATCTAGGTTCCATCCCCTGCTATGGCAGGGACACTTTCCACTAGACCAGGTTGCTCCAAGCCCGGTCCAGCCTAGTCTTGAACACTGCCAGGGATAGGGCAGCCACAGCTTCTCTGGGCAACCTGTGCTTCACCACCCTCACAGGGAAGAATTTCTTCCTAATACCTAACGTTAATCTACCTTCTTTCACTTAAAAGTCATTACCCTTCATTCTATGACTATACTCCTGATGAAGAATCCTTCTGTATCTTTCCTGTATGCCCCTTTTAGGTACTGGAAGATGCTCAAAGGTCTCCCTAGAGCTTCTCTGCTCATCTCCAGGCTGAACCACACCAACTCCCAGCACATGCTTAAATCAATCCATTACTTATGAAGGAAACATTCATAGGCCAACTTCCAAAATCACAACTGAAAGGGGAAAAGAGGGTGAGAGGAATCAATTTTGTGCCTTTAAGTAACGTTTCTATTTCCTTTTTTCCCATTGTTAATTGTTTGAAGTGCTTTCTGTGTAAAGGAAAAATGCTCTTTCAGCATTCATCACCAAAAACATTGACCTTTAAGAATGAAACTATGTATTTTGGACACTGAAGTATTAGGACTTGAAGCAAAAATATTTATTGGAAAAACAAGTACTGAGCACATGCAAATTAATGCTACAATTTTTATTATGATTATTTATTTCAACTCTCTAGTCACTAAAAAAAAAAAGCTATGAAAATTCAAAACAACCATCAGCATGCACAATACTAAATCCAGATACAAATGGATGGGGTTTTTTTTGGTGAAACATTCTGCATGACGACTTTTCTCAGGAATCACAGAAGCTAGATGAGGTTTGCGGGCACATCTATCATCTCTGCTTAGCTAGCAAACAACATGATCCCACTCATTGCGAACTTATTGCCTCACAGCAGCCAAACTTAGTGCCTTTGCTGACAGGGCTATGTGCCCACAGAGAACCTGGACCAGCTACTGCTGACACATGGGGAGGAGAGAGGAAAGGTGGTGAGAGGTGGTCCTGCTGCTGCTCCTGCCACAACAACCATCATCAGTTTCGTGTCAGAAGTAGCAGGTCCTGTCCTGGACCATTCTGGAAATGTTTGTTGCACAAATATGCTCCCTGTCTATTCCCATGGAAAGACGATGGATGGAAGTGTTTCACAGGACCACAATGCTTTAGCTGCACTGCTAATTACCACAGTTTCTAGCAATTTTATTTAAACAAGGTAGGGTAAATAAAACTATTCTTACCAAGCACACATACGCTATTTAAACTTCAATTTCAGATGAAGGAGTTGCTTTCAAGGGCATAAACATAAATGTGATGCACAGCATCCAAGAGCAACCAAACAACTGTCCTTTATTGGTTTGAAAATGTCACAGCCTAAGAAACTAAATGAGCACCATGCAAGGAACAGGATATGCCTTCTAGCTGTGTTTTATTTCCTGAACTACAGAAGAAAAGGGTTTTCATAAGGACAACACATGCTCATTTTCTGAATCAAGAAAAGCGGATCCAGGGGAAGAAAGGCATGCAGTCCCCAGTACTACACTTTCTTCTGATAAATCTAGGATCCTCAGAAGTACCTTAACTCCAAGGAAAAGCTAAAAAAGGAGCTGAAGGACAAAATGTGCTGTGGTAAAACTCCTAATGTAGTAGCTGCATTTTAATAATCTAAAAGTATTTACATATTTATGTGGGAAAAGTGCACTTCAAGTATTTGTCAAGCACCCAGTGAAAGACAGCGAAAGCATATCTTGGATTTAACCAGTCAGCAAGTTTCTATTATAAATGTAGATTTATATTAAAACCTAAGTGACACCTAGCAGTATTTCTGTGAATGAGGAACTGCAATAAGGATAAACTTCTACTGGTATAAAACAGTAATTGCTGTGATATTCAAATTTTTAAATCATATTTGGAAGCAAACCTAAAGTTACTATGAACTCTGCATTCAAGGCAAAGATTAGTAGATGCTAATTAGCCAGGAAGCTAGCACAGCCCTATGGAATGATCGGATTGCTTTTTAACAGAACCACTGAAATGAATGCATTTTAATAAAGCAAATAAAAGAACAGCTAGGTGACAAGCAATGTGGGCCACACACACAGAACAGCAGATGTTACCATGACTCCAGCAATCTAAGGGGAAGTAAGCAGCATGTAACTTAATGTACATCACCAGTGCAAAACTGGGACAAGAATAATATTCCCATTCTGACACTGGATGCCATATGCAGATAATGAAAGAGTAGAAGAGACAGAGCTCAGTCATAAAAGTGATATGAAATTCAGAGAAAATACACTACAGTGAGACTTGAAAAGTGCAATCTGTTTAGTTTATCACAAACAAGACCAACAAATGATTTAATCACTGCATACAAAAACCTCTGCTGAAGAAAAAAAAAGTCACACCAAAATGACTTTTAAGATGTAGCAGAGAAAGATACCAAAAGTCTGGAAGCTGAAAGCAGACAAATTCAAATAAAGAACTGCAAATTCTTAAATATGAAAACAACCAGCTGCTTTACAACGTGACTCAAATATAAAATAAGGATAGCCTACCTTAATTATAATTGGTGTGTGTGAATTTGACTTAATGAAGGGGTTACTGGGTGAAATTTAATGGTGAAGTCAGCTAACGTCACTTTATACACTTAACTCTGAAATTTCCAAAATGTATTATATGCTATATCAAACAGGCACCTGTTTGTGCTGTAATGAAACAGTGCGACACTCAGCAAGAAGTGATAAACATTCTGTGTACCTAATTAGTAGAGCAGCTGTTACCCACGTTTCTCTGTTAGCTTGGAATTGATAAAAAATGCAGCTTCTAATTAGTACAGTGTGCTTATCTTCTTCTGTTAGAAGTGTCAAACTGTTTCATTACCACAATACTTTGATGTAGATACTAGTTTTAACTATCACTTGTCCTTAATGATTTTCAAAAGTTTAAGTAGTAACAGAAAACCATACTACAAACCAAATTGTGGAAGCATAGTGACATATAGGATATGTGAAATAAGGATAATTTAAGCTCACACTTTTACAGAAATAACCCACTTGCTAAATTACTTTTCAAATGAGCTGTTTATTAGAAATAATTTTCAATTATTTTAAAAAGAACTTTCTGCTGAGTTTTTTTTTTTTTCTTTGCGAAAATTTTACCATCAATACTATTGAGATTGCAGATCCTTAATGGCCGTACCTAGAAGGTACTGATCTTCAAAACCAAATGGTCACTTACGGAACCATACTGAATTAAATGCCATCTTCTTCCTTGCTGAAACAGGAAACTTTGGAAAAAGACTGAAAAAGATATCCTTGAGTATTTAACTGCCTGACAAACTTGATTCTGGATGAAGGGCAGATTAGGTTTAGGTAACAAATCATTAAACTAAGTATGTGCATATTTGGAACCACTGCTCCAATCATCCGAGGAAAACATTCAGGCCTCCAACTTACAAGCATCATAGAACAGCTTGGGTTGGAAGGGACCTTAAAAGGCCATGAGAACAGTTACACTGAACAGCATAAGCATGCAAAGATGCTGTCGTTTTAGCAGGCTACATGGTAAACCCATCTCCCCTCAACCTTACTTATTCACCGGCTTACTGCAGTGCTGTTCTCTGGAGGAGCTGATAAACACATGCAAAAGATACAGCTTATACAGAGTATACTTTAATTTTTAAGAGTCATCTAACAAAGCTTTTTCTTCATAAAGTCTTAAAAACCCTAAATAGTTAGGGTACAGAAAAAAGAATTCCCTTAGATCCGTAACTGGCTAGAAGACAAAAAGGAGCTGAAGAAAACATTCAGCGCGGTAAGTGCAGGGATCTGAACTTGGACATACAGTATTCAACACACACTTCATCAACGTGATAGAGGTGATGAATAATAAGGTAATTAAGTTTGCTAACATTACTGAGTTGTTATTCCTCTACAGTATCGGAGTTGAAGTCTGGCTATGAGAAATACCAAACAAACTTATGGACGACAGTCCATAACTGGGCAAAAGAACAGCAGACGAGCCTCAGTGCAAGTAAAGCCTCAAGTGACTCATGTGGTATAAAGATATCCAAATTTGTATTTGCAGCAATGAGCTCCGACTTGCACCCCTAAGGAACAGGACAGTAGGTGTTCTGATACATGCTTTCAATGTTCAGTAGCAGTCATAAAGCAAATAAAATATCAGTGATTATTTGAGAAGGAGGAGATAAAGCATACTCAACCAAAATTTTCCTCATTTTCAAAACTACTGTTTTGAAACAGCTGCAGGAGAGGAGAAGGAGGAAAACTGGAAGAATTCCAGAGGGGTAAAAACATGATCAGAAGTACAGAACAACTTCTATGCAAGAATGACTAACAAAACTAAGAGTCATCAAACTGGTAAAGCAGAGGTATAGGGCCCTATAAAAGCCTACAAGCTATATCATGAGCTAGGAAAGTATCACTCATGCTTGTCCTGTTCTTGTTTCCTTAGAAAGGGACTCACAGCTGGTCACAGTCAGTCACAACACTGGGCTGCACCTACCACGGGCTGACCACACATAACCAATCCTGCGTTAGTCTGGACATCCTGCAGTAACCACAGCTACTCATTTCTTCATCCTCTTGCATCATGATCTTAGTGAAATAAATGAGGTTCTGAAACTAACCAGAGGAGAAAGTGTTTTGCCCAAGTTTTGCTTCAGGTAGGTATCTATCTGGGGATTCTTTATCTTGTCCATATTGATAAGCAAACCACAAGGCGGCTGTCAAAGTCTTCATGACAGTCACTTATAAACCTGTTTAGAATAGCTGTATTCTGTCCCTTGTGGGGCACATAATTAGACATTTTTCAAATTTTTGACGGCAGTGTTAGACTGACAGCAAGAAGAAATAACGTAGATGTTAATTTTGCGCAGAACAAGCTAATCATGAGAAGCAAAAAGGACAAGGAAAAAGAGAGTCTTCATACTCAGAGCTGTTAAATGTCACTGTCAAAGTTCTTCATAATAAAATTCACTTTACTCATGGAGTTTCATTTTGCTAAGTCTAAGCTATATAGTTAATGAGCCTTGGTTCCTCTTCAAGAGACCAGAGGACTATCACCTAATCCAAAACCACTTGTATGAAGAAGGGGCTTAGAATATTTTGCCATGTAGTTTGTTTCAGGGGAAGGGAAAAAAAAAAAACCCAAACAACCAAACAAAAACCAAAACCAAACCAAACAACAAAAAAGGAGAGAAAAAAAGGAAAAACAAAGGAAAAAGGAGACAGGCAGCACCCTGGTAATGGCTATGCCAATACAAGTACAAGACATTTAGTAATATGGGAGACTTCTATTCTCATGACAGTAGCTATAAGAAAACCAGAATAAAATTTCCCCCTCCCCCGGCTCTGAAAACTAATAAATCAGTCTCTTCTAAAGTAAATAAAAATGGACAATTGTCATAACATTAATCTCAAACTTCAGAATACTTAAGAGCAACGAGCTTGGTTTCATACATACCAAACAGTCCGCTAAACTTGGGGGAAGACATGCAACATAATTCTCTCTAGAGATGACAGGCTTTAGCTTAAATGAGGCATTTTAATAGGCTGACTCTAATCCCTTAAAGCTAAAAGGTAATTCTGCAGTTCATGGCTGTAATCTGACAATTGAAGATAATTTTTCTCATTCTATAACTCTGGACTTACCCCTTGTTCATCCAGCTTCATAAGCTGTTCTGTGACTTTTGGAGTGTTGAAGGCCAGCCTTAGGCAATGGATATTCAGCTCAGGAACCACATACTCCAGCACTTCTTTTAGGGGAAGACCTCTGGCTGTGCAATGCTTTGCAGTTGAAGGGATAGCATCTTCCAGCACAGAGCCTCTTAATGTCATAAGCTAAACATATGAACCAAAAATAGCTTATATATTTAATTATGCACTGAGAAAAGGTTGATTAGCAATAGCAGTGGAACAAAACACACTAATTCTCAGCAGACTGGGGACATTAAGTAACTTATGTTGTGTGAAACAGACACTGATACATAAAATGTCACCAACTCCGATAGCTAACATTAGTCAGGGTATTTCAAACAATTCAACAGCTTAAAGTTTTGCAGAAAACTAATGCTTGGAAAAGATTATTAGTAGTATTCCTAGCATAGCAATTCAAAGCATAAAAGTACACTTCTCAGGTCTACCCAATGTGACATATAAAAGTGGAGGAAGTAATTTCCCTCATCTTTGCTTGCTTTTAGCTAATACAGCTTCTGTAAATTTCTAAAGCTTTACCCAAACCAACCTTCATGGTTACCCTCTGTACTGGATGTTACAGAGTAACTCACCCACTGATACACTTACTTGTAGTCTGTGTAACATAAACACGTGGCATAACTTTGTCAGATTTCTGGATTATATGTACGTACAGAAGAAAATTCTATTATCAGTGCTGAAAAGCACACAAGCCCCACTCATACCCCCTGGCTTTGCCTACTCACTTCTAGGTTCTTACCATTCCTGAACTGCTTACCTCACTGGTTCTGAATATGATCCGGTAATTGTACTGAGGTCCATTTTCTTTGATTTCATCTGGCTTCTCTCTTCTTATACTCACAGCTACCGGACCCAGGTTCTCATCTGCTCCAAAATAGTTCCAGTGTTCTTGCATTAAAAAAAAAAAAAAAGAGAAGGAAAAAAACTAATAGATATAAAACTCCATCTTTTTTCTTACATTTCAACTATATTTTCATGCTTAATTGTTACATTGGAAATAAATTGCCTGCTCTAATAGAGTCAATAAAAGTATGTCTTCAGTGGTACAAGGACTTTATTCCCATGCTTCAGTTCTCTAATAAGCTCTATTCATACAAAAAAAGCTGAAATTCAACATTGCATCTCTGCTTATACAGACTTAAACCAGGACACTCCTCTTACATTGGCTCCTATATTGAAAACTGTTTCATTCACATTGAACTAAAGTGCAAACAATCCCACCTTCCCTTAAAAACAAAAAAAAAAAAGACAGCCAAATGCATCAAAGTGGGAAGCTCACCACTTTATGCTAAAAGGGGAGCAGCAAACAATTGTACTTGCAAAGGATGCAACTTACTTATTTTTGTACAGAAAAAGCAGAAAGCAGCCAAAAAAGTTAACTGTAAAAGCGGGAAAACTGAGGAAGCTGAAAAAGAAGTTAAAGATTTGTTTATAGTAAAAAAAAAAAAAATAAAAAAAAAAATCTAAGCACAGTACCACAGAACAACGGAATAAAATGTGAGAAACAAAGTGACTCACATAAATATTTAAAAGTGAAATGCTGAAGAACTCCAGGTGTTAAAGTGCTAAGAGCTGAGTCTGAAAGTAGCCTAGTTGGGAGAGCGGCAGAAAGAATACAGAGGTGGAGAAATAGTTCACTCTCTGAAGAGCAGATTATGTGAGATACACTGAGATACATGTTAAACCCCAGCTTTACATTAAAAATATTAGAAAAATGCATTTACAAAAACTAAAGGTCAGGACTGTAAGAGACTGGTGTTCAAGGATCTTCTATTGAGCCTGCTGAGCATAATGAACTACCTTGACTCATTACTGAGGTACGTCACCATGAAGGCATCAACATAAACCTGCTCGTATCTCAAATGACAACTGAATTTAAACATACAATACCAGAATGGAAAATTTAAGAGAAACTGTCAAAAAACGGAAGTCAAGCATTGTACAAGAAAAACAAGTCCTAGGTCATCATGTTCCATATGCTGCATATCTGCATATATGAATAAATTTATTCATGCACAAAAATAGAAAGCTAGAGCTATCTGAAAATCTAACAATTCAAAGAAATGTGAAATTCAGTGAAAAAATAAAAAAACCTGCCTTGAAACGTAGCCATACTTCCTGAACTACTATATACATATTACGTGTTATTCTTAAAACCACCAGCATTAAGAGCAGTCTAATATGAACTGCACTACAGAGATAAAATGCAAAATACTTTGATATCACTGTTAAGAAATGAATCTTTAAAGATAATAAAGCAGATCTTGAAATACACTCTATCCAAAGTGAAAGGCAGTCACTTCTCCAATGAATGAATCATCTGTGGTGTTAAACATTTGAGTGCCTCATTTTTTATTCTAATTATTCTATTTTTTAAATTATAGTTAGCATTATAGTTCTTACTATACTCTTCTCCAACATATTAAATGCCTTTCAAATAGGTGCACCCTCCTTATGAACTTACTTGCGCCCCAAAATTACACCTCTTAACACAGCTGTCCAACCCTTTAAGCACTTGGAGGCCCCACTCTATTCCCCAGTATCTGATATTTCATTACCCTTTCCTCAATATCTTCAATTTAAGATTTCAGAGCATGCAAGGCATAAAAGAAACATGCTCACAGCATTATGAATCTTGCTTTCTATCAAATTCCTCTGCAAGTCATCAAAAGCCAAGACTCTGCGCAGAGGTAATTAAGATTCAAAAGTCTTTTAATATCTTGTGGAATTATCCTGTAAATATTGGCATAAGTTTTGGGTGACTGAATTAGTCATGAGTGGGGAAATTATGAATAAATTAGACCATCCATATAAGCCTAATTAAATCTTTATACTACTCCACTGATACGAGCCCTGTAAATGCCACAGAGATCTTCTGTTGTTTAAAACCCCAAACCACCTTATTAGCACCCTGGTTTTAATTCCGCCTCTATCAAGTAACAGGTTCATTTATGGCAATTTATGGTCAGTGCAGAAGCACAGTCATTGAGAATGTGACAGCAATTTTCTATCAGCATGCTGCAGCTTCCAAAACCTGAAATAGCTTGGCCATCCCCACACTAAACAGCTAAGTGACTTAAAAACATTCATACCTTTACTTACATAATAGAAATTTTTAAAGAAAAAAGGTATGTTGCCAATACATACTGGAAAGGTCCAAAAATTACAGTAGTTTTCTATACTGACAGCTGCATAGATGATAAAATTTGTGTATCTTGTAACCAACGTAGCCTGAAATTTGCAGTTTTCTAAGGAGAAATTATTCTACATCTTGAAAACACATTTAGGAAGGCTGGTAAGAGGAACATCTGAAGCTGCATGAAAATACACACACAATTCTCTATCATTTGATTAAGCTTTTTGTCTAACTCCTATTTATTTGGAAAAATGCACAAACAGGTGTGGAATTTGACGCTTCTCTGCTAATCGGAAATGTCTTTTATCATCTTCCCTTTCTTTCCACGCCAGGCAGTTGTTCTTCTTGCTCTCCTGTGCACTCCCCTAGTCTTCTATTCACATTCACTACTTACAAGTTTATTCTTTAGCTTCATTTGTATTCTCTTTGTCCTCCTCTATCCCACCTCGATATTCATTCTGCAAGCTACAGTGTATACTGCCGCATGTCTGACTACATTTCCCTGAGGTACAGAAGTTCTTCTATCTCTACCTTATTTACTACTATACCCTGGATCTCCTTGCATCCAAACATTTTTCTCTTTCCCGTGGCAACAAAAGCAGTAGCAGAATTTAAGGGCACAAAGCTCACTATCCAATGCAAAGGTAGTTAATTAGGAGTTTCATTGTAAAAGCCAGGGTTACTGTACAACTATACTTCTAGAATTTTATGCCAAACATGAGTAGCATAGAAGACAGCTTTTTCTTCCACCCTACACAGAACTTCATTGAAATCACCCTTCTCAAGCTTGATGTTATTTCATTTAAACTACTGTTGAAAAATTATTTAATTAAAAAAACATTCAGGAGACAACTAGTAACAGCCATAAATTAAAGTATAAATCCATGCCAAAAGGAAATAATTAATTGCTTATACCTGGTCATTATAAGAGACTATACATATTTTATAAAATAGTTAAATAAAATAATTAAATATTATCAGATTAAAATAAGAGTTAGATATTATCATATAATTCAAATAAATTAATATAGTTACATTATTTGCTAAATATTATAAATGTAGTTAAATATTATCATATAATATT
>WYDI02031033.1:133292-159270 GCA_009867235.2 Psittacus erithacus | reverse complement strand
GCCCCAACTTTCTCAGCCTATCTTCATACGGGAGGTGCTCCAGTCCCCTGATCATCCTCGTGGCCCTCCTCTGGACTCATTTCAACAGTTCCACGTCCTTTTTATGTTGAGGATACCAGAACTGCACACAATACTCCAAGTGAGGTCTCATGAGAGCAGAGTAGAGGGGCAGGATCACCCCCTTTGACCTGCTGGTCACACTTCTTTTGATGCAGCCCAGGATATGGTTGGCTTTCTGGGCTGCGAGAGCACACTGCCACCTCATGTTCATTTTCTCATCAACCAACACCCCCAAGTCCTTCTCTACAGGGCTGCTCTGAATCTCTTCTCTGCCCAACCTGTAGCTATGCCTGGGACTGCTCGAACCCAGGTGCAGGACCTTGCACCTGGCATGGTTAAACTTCTTAAGGTTGGCATCAGCCCACACCTAGTTTAAAGCTTTCTTGACCAGTCTGGCAAGCCTCCTACCAAAAAAGCTCTTCCCTTTTGTTGTCAGACCAGCTCCACCAGCCTCCAGTAGACCTGGCCTCCCAAATAGAGTCCCATGTTCTAAGTACCCAAACCCCTGGCTATGGCACCACCCTTCTCACCATTTATTAACTTGGCAAATCCACTTAGCCTTTTTAAGGTCCTCCCCTTTATCCTGGAGAATTGATGAAAAGCCAATCTGAGCTCCAGAGCCCCTAACCACCTTCCCCAGGTAGTCCTTCTTTATGTTCTCCAGGCTACTGCTGTCTATATCACTAGCACCCACATGGATCACTAGAAGCAGGTAATAGTCAGTGGGACTTACTAGAGTAGGCAGCTTCTTTGCAACATCCCTTATCCATGCCCCTGGTAGGCAACACACCTCCCTTGAGACTGGGTCAGGCTGACAGATGAGTGCCTTTGTGCATTTCAAAGTAGAGCTCCCTACTACTATGACCCGCCGCTTTTTCCTGGTAGCAGCAGCAGTGATCTTCTTTAGCAGTGCATCAGCTGGTTGTTTCTGGTGCGAGGGTGCTTCCTCATTAGCCTCCTGTAGGACAGCAAAGCAGTTCTGGATGGGGACAACAGGTTTAGGAGGAAGCCCCTTGCTCTTAATTGTCCTCTTCCTCCTTTTTTTGTTCGTTTTTTTTTTTGTTGCTGTCCCCCAGCTTCCTGGGTTAGCGGCCTCCTTCTTCCCTCCATGAGCTACAGCGGACGCTTGAGTCCCCTGCACAGTTTGGGCCTGGAGCAAGCAGCGCCGCTTCCTCTCAGCTTCCTGACACCTTTGAGCCCATTGACAGCGTCCCGCAGCTCAGCCCCTGCTGCAGGAGAGCCTCCACCAGGGGGCACCGAGTGAAGCCCTGCCCATTGCGCGCCCTCCCCTCAGGACACCAGCGCAGGCACTCTCTGCACTCCGAGCTCTGTGCTGCAGCCTCCTCTCTCATCAGCTCTATCTGGTGCCTACGTCGGCCACCGCAGGGACACCCAGAGCAGAGTCCCCCGACCGAGCCCTGGCCCTGAGGCGGGTACTCACCATCCCGTTCTCCTGTCAGAGCAAACCAGTCAGGGCTGGTGCCGCTCCTCCTGGCTCCGCCCCCTGTGAGTCAGCTGCTCGCGTCAGCTGAGCTGCCGGCTCCTGGGCAAGGCCTGTCGAGGACTTGAGGCGCCCTCGGTGGCTGTCGTCGCTTTGAGCTGAGGCTCCTGGACGCTGAGCTTCCCCCGCTCAGGTGCTGAAGACGTCCTCTCTCGCGCTGCTCACCTCAGCATCAGTGACAAGCATGCAATCGTGGGTTGGCAAGGTGTCTGCTTGTTTAAATTCTTAATATTGTACCATTTGTACGGTGTTTTGGAGGCTCTCAACATTGAGGGAGTCTGATAAATTACTTTTCATTGCAAGTGTTTAATGGCGGCATAAATGAAGTGCATTGGAAGAACTTAACCAGCCTCAAAAGTTTAGGTCTTGATAACTTCAGTCACCTCTTTAACACCGAAGTTGAACTAAATATTTTGCAAGATCAGGTTTTGCCATGTTGTTTCTATTATTCCCCCCCTTTAATCAGGATATTTCAGAAGCCTGTACCTTTTAGGTTGGTCCAAAAAAACCATTCTGGAAGCTCAGTTTGATTTATGCACAGTTATGGGTGAAGTGTGATATGGATATGAATGGAGTAATGCAGCTTTATAAGCTACCAAGTGTTTTATGGCATTATAGTGAGAACTGTGCCTTTGCAGTAAGTGGTAGATGAAAAGCCTCATCAAATCAGAGGGAATCTTAGAAGCTTTGCTGGGGGAGTGAGTGACTTTCCCACATCTTATGGAGCTGGATCTTCCTTACTATCAGCCTCCCGTTAGCCATTCCAGTAGTAACGATCTCACCGGCATTGATAAGATCACATAACTTATGAGCTTAGGGAAACCCACACTAGTTATTGCAGTTTGTTTTTCCAGCTTAACTAACTGCTTGTGAAGTTCAAAACCCATACCCTGAATGTGAGGGATTTTGTTTGGAAATTGATCCCAGTGGATAATTCATTTAAAAGAGCTCCTAAAGATCAGACATGTCCAGGGAAACCTACTTAAAAAAAAGCTCATCTCAACATACAGAGCCAGCAGAGATGCAAGAAAGAACCCTTACATGATAAAACCCTTTATGTGTATTTAGTATCTGCACAGTTATGCTGAATGATTTTTCAAAGCTGACTTCTTCCTCCCTTTTTTTGTTCTTTTAATTCATACATCATTCTTTGAGCTGTCTTTGCAAGCTGTTTTTCACATGACACTTAGCCAAAAAAGAGGACACAGTGATACCTTGTAGTGGGAATCCAAGAGGAAAAGGTCACTCATTCTTAGCCCACAAAAGAGGACTTACCGTTCAGTTGTCATACCATGAGGTCAGAGGGTCCCATGTTAAATAAGTTTGTAATGTGTTTATGATGATCTATTTCAGCTCTTCCCTTAGTAAGTGCGTGGAGGACGTGGAAGGAAACTAAGTTAGCTGTTC
This sequence comes from Psittacus erithacus, assembly GCA_009867235.2. Classification (NCBI taxonomy): domain Eukaryota; kingdom Metazoa; phylum Chordata; class Aves; order Psittaciformes; family Psittacidae; genus Psittacus; species Psittacus erithacus. Next base: position 156,302 of record WYDI02031033.1, on the reverse strand, counting down.
CTTTAGGTTTGAGAGGAAGTGTCATCATTCAAAACCCCTTTGATAAACTGTGTTGCAGTTCCAGCAAAAATAGTACACAAAGACTACTGTCTGCAGGGTTAGGACTTCTGGATCAACTAGAAGATGGGATGCGTGGGAATGGGGGAGTAAGGAATGCAGCTGAAGGGTTTTAGAAGAGCTATTCCTAGTCTCCTCCATGCTGCTAATTATTTAAATAACTGCTTTTCTAGTAGAAGACTTTTTCCACGTATGTGTGTATAAGATCACCCCGAATCACACAAACCAAGAAGTGTCTGGAAATATCTATATGAAGCAGTAGCTGGAGCCAGCGGTTCTCAAAAGGTATTGGTGCACCAAAGCTAGTGCATAGTATGTAGGACTTTAATACAAGCTGGGTAACACAAATCAAAGATATAAACAATGTGAATAACTTGGGAGGTTCTGTTGTGATTTCAGCTGTGACAGAGTTAATTTTCTTCCTAGTAGCTGGTACAGTGCTCTGTTTTGGCTTTAGTCTGGGAACAATGCTGGTAACACACTGATGGTTTAGTTGTTGCTAAGTAGCACTTTACCCCAGTCACCTTTCAGTCTCTCATGCTCTGCCAGTGAGGAGGAGCACAAGGAGCCAGGAGGAAGCAGAGACAGGACACCTGACTCAAACTGGCCAAAGAGGTATTCCATACCACAGCACGTCATGTCCGGTATAGAAACTGGGGGAGTTACCTGGAAGGGAGCGATCACTACTTGGGTCATGATGGGTATTGATCAGCGGCTGTGGAGCAACATATTGTGAATCACTTGTGTTTTCTGAATTTTCATTTATTCTTTTTTGTGGTTCCCTATTTTTATCAATATTGTTGCTATTATTTCTATTATTTTACTTAACTTCAATTGTTCAACTATTCAAATATTCAGTTATTCTTATCACAACCCACATGTGTTAATTTCTTTTCCCAGTTCTCCTCTCCTTCCCACTATGTGTTTGTGTGTGTGGAGTCAGTGAGTGGTTGTGTGGTATTTAGTTGATATTTGGGCTTACACCATGACGGTCCTTCTGGTGCAAAAGGTTGAGATAACGATGGATGTGACCAGAATGTGTTAAATTTGTTGTAAGCATTCATTGTCTTGTAATAGTTGTTGGTCATGATGTTGCCTTGTTCGGAGTCCATGTGCTCACTGGTACACTTTGTAATGCTCTTCTTAGAATCATAGAATTGTAGAATAGTTAGGGTTGGAAAAGACTTTATCTGGTCCTAACCCCCCTGCCATGGGCAGGGATACCACACACTAAATCATGCTACCCATGTTCTTACCATATGTACACTCCATAGTAATGTTTATTTGTGGGACTTGTACTTTGTAGTGTTGGATTATGATATGATAAAATGGCTGGTGATAACCTGGTATGTATGTGCTCTCAGTGCTGTCGTTACCTTTGTCCCTTGGGAGGCATCTCGTGGGAACTATTACCCATTACACCTTTGTCCTCTTCTACTTGGAGAGCCAACCTGTAACAGAAGCATCTTCCTACAGCTTCTATCCATCCTTTCTACATTTGTTCCTTCCTTCATTTCCGCCTTCGTTCCAGTATCCTTCTCTTCTAGGATAATTACAGATTTGTAAAGATTCTGAATATCCTTCGAATACCCTTGAAACCAGCCTGGTTCTTTTGTGAGGGACCAGCATGTTGTTGGATATGGTTCATATCTTGCTTAGGGTTAAACAGGTGCTTCTGGCTACTCCAGCTCCCATGAAAAGCACTGCGGCTCGAAGGAGGAAGATAACAGTGACAGGCACTGTTGTGTCATTGAGGATATTATTGTATGGGGCAGTAGAGCAGACATAGTTTTAGAGAAAGAGGGAAAAATATAGTTCATATCCTTCTGAAGGCTTTGTTTGCCATAAAACAAAATAAGGTCAAGGGACCTGCACAGGAAGTCCAGGTTTTGGGGAAAAAGTGGCAAAATGGATGTTGTCATGTCCCAAAGGAAGTGGTCAACAAAACAGCAATGTTTTCACCAACTAGCAAGAAAAAAACACAACCTTTTCTCAAGTGTTCTGACTTTTCTACTATTACTATATATAAATCTCAGTTATTAAGCTGTTCTTATCTCAACCTGTTTGGGGTTTACCTTCTTCCCATTCTTCTTCCCATCTTGCAGTGTGTGGTGGGGAGTGAGGGAGTGGCTGCTTGGTACTTAGTTGCCAGCTGGGGTTAAACCATGACAGGTTCACATCTGCATCTGAAATGTTCCAGCTGCCCTCTCCATGTGTACAAAAGGCTGAACCATAATGCTGGATCTAAGCAGACATAATCTGGGGAAAATTCAAGGCAACATGTAATCTTCCTTACTGGAAGCCATCTCCATAAAGAGAACAAAGGAAACTGCAGATGTGAACTCTAGGAGCATTATGGACACTTGTGAAGTTAATACGTATACTATGTGTACAGTTCTTTATAAAGACAATAATCAGAGAGTGAAGAGAAATGTTAAACGTAAGTCAGAGGCAAACTTGAAGTCTGTTTAGGTAGGTACTGTAATATGGATTGCCCTATTAAGTACAGTTGGCTCTAAAGTTATTTATATACATTTATATGTATATATTTAGAGCAGAGGCCTGTTGGCTGGAGTCAGGCTTTGCATGACTTCATAGAGGATGCTGTTTCCTGGGTTGATTAGGGATCATTTTAGTCTTGTAACACCTAATATTAATTTGGGTTTAGGCAGCAAATACAAAGCTGATGCTAGTTTAGACTCTGGTCTCATTTTGTTAAAGTATCTGTTAATGGCCTAAGGAGAACGGTTTGGGTTAATCCAGAGATGGACTGAAGATGCTGCCAGTCTTGAATCTGGACACACATTTAAAAGCTCCAGTGTGGGGTGGGTGGAGGGCTGCCTGGGCCACTATAAGTATTTGAAGGATAGATATTTTGATTTCATTTCACTTCTGTTATCAGCTGCCAATTCTTTACCATCCCCATCCTCACTCTGAAGGCTAAAACCGATTGCAGAACTGTTGTAAACCTCCTTCTGACACTCTTGGCTATAACATTTATTAGACTGAATCAGTTTGCATTGCTGAGCAATGTCTCCCTCTTTGGCTACAGCTGAAAGTGTTCATAAATCACTGCTCATCCAGGTAACGTCTTCAATGTACTCTTGAAGTGAATAGCAGATCTGATTGCCTCTTGTAGCTGATGGGCACTGTCCTGCATGGGAACACTGGTGGTGTAGAGAGAAATCCACCTGAAGATCAGGTTGTACTGAGGTATGCTTCTTGCTCATTTTCAGTGCTGCTTTGGGATTACCAACCATGGCTATCTTTTCACTGAAGACCCTGCATAATGTTTCTTTATAGTGTTGTTGCTTCCATAGCCACTAGTGAATTTGTAGGCAGTGTTTCTTGCCAATAAACCCCTAAGGTGCCTTCCTGAAGAGAAGCCGCACCAAAAAAATTGATGAAAAAAGGAAAAAAGAGGGAGCAAAAATTAAAAATAGAAAGGAAGGAGTGAGGAATATGATAATTTTTAATGAGTGTTTTGGGTTTCTGGGTTGTATCTTCAAGCATGTTTCTGAGTTGATTTGCAGGCAGAGAGAAGCCTGTGCTCTGAAGCTGCCAGATGTGAACCAGCTGGGTGCTGTGATTGCTAGGACAATGTTGAAGCGGGGGTATCAGAAGGGCTTGTGTTCACTGCTGGGCTAACCACAATGGTATAACTTCTCTTTTGGAGCTGGCATGCTTGGAGAGCATGAACAGTCACCATGCTTCAGTCCACAAAACATGATGCAGATATGCCTTTGTGCTGGTAAGAAATGCTGGCCATCTTTCTCCCCCAGAAGTGCTGAATTTACTGCCTGGAGTCATCCATTAATGCAGATGCACATGTTGCACTTTCTTACATTTCTGGGGGTTAGGTCATGTATGAAGAACACCCAAGAGTGAAAGGTAGAGTTACACTCAAAACTTTGTTGTGCAGAAAGAAAGTATACCTTGTCTATAATGTCAAATATTATTAGTGTAACTGAATTGCTTTTAGTATAATTAATGAATAAGTATTAGTCCAAATCTAAATATTAGAGAAAAGAAAAATGGAACAAATCTAGAAAAATATTTCAGTATTTATTCATTTAAAATTTCTGTATACACAATCCCTTGTACCTGCCTTTTCTCTGCTGATACACACACCCTTCCATTCCTGTTTGGGTTCTGAAGTCCCTGGCTTCAGTCTGGAAATGAAGTTAGTGTGTCATCTTTGTCCTAAGTCCTGCACGTGGAGGGATATGATGGTGGTGTTGAAGGCTTTTTCCTCCTCAGCATGCATCCCCTCCAATCCCTCTCCTGCTTTTCATTAGCCTGTACCTCCACATTACACCCAGATTTGCTACTTGGAGTGTCTTGCATCTGTCAGATACTTGTGGTTTTTTCACTTTATTCCCCCAAATACCAGTTTTACAGGTTTATTGAGTCTGCAGTTCTTAGATATTTTCACATCCCCAGGGCCTCCAGTGTTGTCTTGTGCCTCCTCTCTGATCACCTCTGTACTCCTCTACACTGACCTGTGTGTGCTCACTTTCAAGCCTTCTGCTGCCATACCTTGCCTTTACACCTTAAAACTATTCTTGACAAAATTTTGTTCTACTTCATTAGTACAGAAGGGCTACTTATTACAACTGCCTCTATAAAAGATGTTTGTACAACGTAATTACAGTAAAATAAAGCAGATAAAGCAATTGCCACCTGGTCATTAAAAAATATTACAAGGGAATAAAACGAAAGGAAAGCTCCAGGCAGGTTGAAGCAAACCCAGATAAGGCTTGTAGAGTTAGTATAGAGCCTGTGATCTGTTGCAATCTATAGGAATACTGTATTTTTAGTGTTGTGTTGCAAAGGAGTATGAAGTGACTGGTGGTATTTTTAACTGCACCTTGCATGGTCTTTGCCCATCTTTGAAGCAGGAGCTTCAGCTACCTAATATCTGATGCTTCTGCTTTCTTTTGAAGGATCTCTGTGTTTCTAGGAGAGTCTTGCTGTCCTCCATAACCTCATGTTGAGGCATTAGGTGGTGCTCCTCACTGGTGTGGCTCACAGGAATATGAGAATTCAGGTTTTCTTGCTCCGAAACATTCACCTGTGAATAATAATGAATCAAATGGTATTTGCTGTTAGCAACAAAAACTGCTGACAAACTCATCATTGTATAAGTTAAGGGACATTTTTCAGACACTGGCACAATTTAATTGGCATATATCACTGAAGAATTGCATCCACGATGTACAGATATGTAAATGTGCAGGAATCGGGTTTTCCATCTTAAGATACGCTTTACTTCATTATGTAGGAAACCAGCAGGATCTGCATGGTAGTGGTTTTCCCCTGGATGCTATGAGAGGACACTTCATTAATTTGCACAATCCCTAGGACATACCTACTTGCATGAGGAAAAGATGTGATAGAGTCTGCATGCTCCAGTTAGGAGGGAGTGCTTTTCTCCTTCCTCTCTTCTTTCTCAGGTGTGTGGCTATTCTTCATATCTGGGACAGTCTCATTTCTCTGTTCAGACAGGCACTCAATCATTTTGCTTAATTATATCTGATGTTTTACTCATACTATTATGCTCTTTTTCCAAGGAAATGAGAACCAGATTGTCTCCTTGGCAGCAAAGAATAACAAATGTGCTGTATCGAATAACTGCTAGATGAAAAAGAGCTGCGATCTGCTTCCGTGCCAACCGGTGCTAAAGATGCTCTGACAGACAGGAGGCTGCTTTTAGAGCTATTACCTGCTCCCTTGATGTCTAAAAATGCTCTGAAGTAAAGTCAGGGTTGCTTTTATGAGATGGGATTGTGCATATCTGACTACCAAAGGGTACTGAGCAATTTCCAATAGACGTCTAAAATCTATTTCGATGAAGTTTTATTTAAAATAATAATATAATAACAATAATAATGATGCACTTTAAGATTAAAAGATAATATTTCCTTATCTGGACACCCATTTGAATTTTGGCTTTTTTGGATGCAAACTTTATTCATGTATTGGACTTTCTGCAATTCAAATAATGAATCTCTCCTTCTGAAAGGAAATATATATATGGAAATCAAAATATTACAAAAACAAAATAAAATTAAATGTTTTGTCTTTCAAAGCAGAATATTTTAATGGACCTGATTTTATTGCTTTTGTTTGTTGGAAGTTTTGCCTCACAGCAACACTTGGTTTTATCTTGGTACAATTCCCTCTACCCTGCTGAACTGAAACTCTAGAATTCAGCTAGTTTTATGATAGCAATTGTGCCTATGCCATATGTGTTACTTATACATAAGGTATTTCAAATTCGTTTTATCTATATTACCAGGAAGCTTTTATACTGAGTGTGAATTAAAGTAGGTGAATGTCCATGACTTTTTATAGAGGAGACATAAGTCCAACATTTGATTTACTGCCTTTAACACTTGTAGGTACTATTAGATCAGAGATACAAAGATGGAAGAATGAGCAGAAAAAACTGTCACAGAAAGTACTTACCTCAACTTTGTGTAATTCCAGTCCATCCTATGGTCAGGCTCTGTTCCAGGGATGGTGTCTGGGTGCCTCTGGGGACTTCCAGCCTGTTTTCCTGTGGAGAGTCAAACACTTCACTGATGTCCAGTGCAGACAATTCTGCTCTAAATATCCTCTGGTGGACTGGGTTAGCAAAAAGCTCTGTCCGGCTCTTGTCATGACGTGCCTTAGGTGACCTTGTTTTTCTGGCATTGCTACTTTTCTTTCAGTGTTGCCTAATTTCAGTAAGAAATGTGAAACGTGAAACTCATGATGGTTGCATGTTATGCTGGTGAATTTCATGTGACTTGACTTACAGTTTTCTAGGCAGCGGTCTCAGTTTGATACCTCCATAGCATATGTTTGGAACAGTGTTTCATATTTCGAGGAATCCGTGACGATAGTCTAGAGTGGGCAACCCCAAACAAGAATCAGGGGAATTAGCCTCATCACTTGAGGAGATGTGGTGGTGGAGGTCTCTATTCCATCCCATTCCAAACAATTTCTTGTGAAGCTGATGAAATGGAGCAGAAATTAATGAATTTTTCTATCATGCTGGTAAGGTCCTTTTTTCATTTAAAGAAGATGAATCTGGATGTCACTACTGCAACCATGCAGAGTTTCAAGAAGTTCTTGATTGTTTAATCTAATTTTTCTCATTTCCTTGTGCTAGGAGTCTTACTTAGCTAATTTTACCTGTTATGCCAGCTCATTACTTGAGACAGGATTATTTGTACCTGATTTCCTCACCACAAATGTCTGCTATTTTGTTTTGACTATTGAGACGTTTCATTACTGCAGCTGTGCCGAGAGACTTTCTTCTTTTCACGAGAGGTTGGAGAACTTGTATCTTACCTTTCGCTTACGCAGACAAATCCTAACCTTCCATCATTACATTATAAGACTGCGCAAATGAAAGGCTCAGACTCTGTCTATCCTTCCCTTACCAGCCAGAAAGTCTCATCAAATATATATCTTGTTTGTGTTACTGTTGTCAGTCAGAGAGCTCAGTCTCTAGGTAGATCATGAATTTCAGCTTTGAATTTTTTTAATTACTCAGGCTTGTTAGAAATATGAGGGAGAAATGCATTCTTTTGTATGAGCAAAAAAATGCTGGCATTTTGGCTGTAAAGGGAAAACAGAAATCAAGACAGAGAACATGCTGCCCTGTGGATTCTCAAAGCCTTGCATCAGCTGCAGTGATTGGGTTATCTCTGATAACCCAAATCAGAGTCAGGCACCTCTGACCTGGGATATCTCATCAAGGCAACTGCTGGTGAGAGCACCTATGACTGTCCACCTTGCTTCTGAAGGGAGGACACCAAGGTGCATCATGCATTTATGTATGCCTTAAACTCTATCCTGGAGGAGGATGGACAGCTATGACTACATAACCCTTAAGGGACCTGGGCAGTAACTCGGAGTGAGGGTATTTTTTGTTCCCAATTCTTTTATTGCAAAGTTGTCTTCTAGGGTTTTCTTTTCCGTTTCCAGTCTGGCTCTACTTGTGATTTTATCTCTTTGGAGACTCAGCAGGTTGCCCTGGCAGAAAAAGGGGCTTATATCATGTCTTTTGGGTGTTCTGAGTTGCCACTGTCTCAGGTCTGAACACATAACTTGACACTGCTGTTAGCTCCTGTTGCTCTCCAGCTTCTCTGCTTCCTCTCCTCTGAATTGTAGGACCAAGTCCAGTGCTGCAAAAGCATGCAGGGTCCCTGGAGCACCAGAAGAATGTGACAATGCAGGGACCTGCTAGGACAGATGCAGGTTTCACCAATACTCCACAGTGTGGTAAAAGTAAGGGGAATAGTGTCCCATAATGCTGGAGAGAGTAGCTATGTTGTGGAAAGAAAAACTTTGATTAGATCTGGAAATTTTATAATGAAGACATTGCATCCTTATAAGCGATGCTCACTTCTCCACAAAGTCTGCTCTAAGGCGAGCTTGGGACAGCTAGTGAGGCTTTCCAACTTGTAAACAACTGGTGTGGAATGGAGAGAAAATTAAGAAAACACTGAAGTCTTAATTACAAAAAACCAAGTGTATGATATTCCAGATGCTCTGTGTGCTTGTAATTACTAACCTTGTTTCAAAGAGCAGCAGGAGGGACTCATTCTCAATTTCTACTTGATCTTTCCTTTCTTTTTTGTGTTATCTTTTAAAGTTACTTTTAAAAATGCAATTAACCGTCGTAGTAAACAGCCTTTGAAGAAGTGTTTCATATTGTTCCATACGGCCCCTACCTTTCTTCCAGTGCAGATCATCTTGATATATTCACATAGCTGAAGTAGGCATTTTGACACGTGTACACATAATTTTCATCTGCTTCCTCGGGATGACTCCAATGCCTAAGATTTCTTTTAACACTGTGAAAAGCCTCTGGCTTTGTGGAAGGTTGCATTCCTAAACAGTATCTCAACTCTGAGGTTCAGACAATGTTTGCTTTGTGAGAGAGCTTTTCAGTATCAAAAAGAAAACGGTCCTACATTCCACATAGGTAGATGCTATTTGCCATTAAAAAATAAACAGAAAACCCCAGCAAAACCCAGTGCAGTAATAATAATGACAGATGAAATTGCTATTTCAGGGGAAGAGTCATAATTACAGTTGAATCACGGCTGTGGGCTGAAGAATAGATAAGCACAATGTGACTTTTGCAGTGTCAGGCATATGACTAAGAATATATCATCTTGCTTTGCCCTTTATGAAAACAGGAGTGACTGGTGGTGAGGTTGTATTTCATTTTTATTGGAGAACTACTTAATATTTTCAGCTTTGGGGGAGACTGTCTATAATAGGATAAATCATTAGCTGGTTTAAGTACAGACCTCTATAGTGCTGATCTAACTTTGACTTATCAGCAAAGCATGTGGCCCAGTACATTTGCTTCTTGTTGATGGCTCTTCAAGGCTAAGCTGACTTTAAGCTGTAAGAGAAGTGGCTGTTCCACTCTTTCACTGCGTGTAACTTGGTGTTCACACTCATTTACTGCTTTGGGAATAGCAATCATGCAGCAAGCTGATTTGGCTAAAAAAGTTTACTTTTCCTTTTTTTGTAGAGTTCCCATTCTGCCAGCTCAGCTGATTGATCTGGTCAATTGCAGAGCCACACTGTTGCTGAAATCTGTACAGGGAAGGCAACAAGAATGTGCATAGGGTAAGGGTAAGACACCCCCTTTCAAAGTCACCTCACAGAGTAGTGTTAAGGTACCTGTGAAAATATTTCATTAGAGCTACAGCTGCAGGCTGTTCTTGCTGAAATGAGCAGTAAAACTCCCATGTGGTAGGACTGGGTTCTTACTGAATAAATCTGATGAGGCTATAGACGAGAGGTCTTTGTCATCTTTGTAAAATGCATGTATCATGGGGGTGAGGAGAACAAGAAACAGACACAATCCATTTATTTTATGATACAGTTATGGTTCCCAATGCTGAGGGATTAAATCAATAATATACATTCTGGAAATTGGACCACGTGGAATGTCTTTATGACTGGGGGAACCAGGAGTTGGATGGGAATGAGGGAGATGTCTTTCAGTATTTGTTGAATTCTGACCTTCAAATGCTGTGAGTAGCATGCTCTAGGAAAACTAATGATCACTGGAAAAATGATGCTATTAAAGATGATTTTAAGTTCAGGTTTTAGTGTTATTTTCCTAAAGTTAAAAATCTGCATTTATTTTTAAAATGTGCTTTTGTGGACAATCAAGTGTTAATTTTGGGAACCAAGAAAAAATCTTTCCAAAGCCATATGAGGATATATTCGTTTTACCCAGGGTGGACATGACACAAACGTGCTTCCCTGTAAGAATGACCCTACTTATTTGTCTCCTACTCAGCAGTTTATCTGTTTTTGCAAGGATCCAAATAGATTCAAAGGGGAGAAGGGCTGATCCATTTGTTTTCTTCCCGCACAAGATGCATTTCACATGTTTTGCACTTTTGCAAACATTGTGCAATCAATCTCATTCAAAGATGTGCAGCCCACAATATTTAGTCCTGACATGAAGGAAGGTGCAGCTTTGTTGTTCTGAATCACTTCATGAAGACCATCCAATCCAAACAGATTTTGAGTGTAAGGCTTTTTTTTGGGTATTATTGCCAAGACAGCTTCATGCTCAATTAGAAACAAAACATGCTGAAGCCCTAATCCTTTTAGCAATTCCAGATCTGCTAATGATGTCAGGTTGGGCAGTTCCCCACCAAAGGGATGACATTTATTACAGAGGCTGACATCAGTGAGAGATGATGGTCTACTGTCAAAGCTCTTTACTGGGGTGTGGGAGAACCAAACTTGGTTTTTACCTTCCCAATGCAACATTTATGTGACTCTGATGAAAAAAGTCTTCTCTGTGACTTGACATCATGGTACTTGGGAAGTTTATGGTATACTTATACTTGATGGTATCCTCCAAAAAGAGTGGCTTAAGTGCTGCAGGGGAAGCTTGTCAATGGTTACATAACCGGATTAGTAATGTGCTTTTGCAATTTAGAAGGTAGTTTAATGCGGGGTTATATGTTTCAGTAGCATTTTTCTGACTGTAATGTACTGCAATATATTAAATTCCATACACCACAGTAAATGAGCAAGACCACGAGGACAAAGTGGACACGTGCCTCCTTCCTGGAGCCTTCCATTTCTTCTCTGGCGCTAATTTGCCTTCATCTATGCAATTTGAACAGGAAGTATCAAAAATTAGTCGTCTTGCCAAACAGTCATTTTGACTGTCATTGAATAGCTGCTCAGTCATTAACTGAACCTTTTCAGGTTCTGCAAATGATAAAACTGGGAAAATGAAGTTTTTGGCAACCAAAATCAGGGAGAACATTCTGTACCTTTTTCTAAAGTTCTTAGAGCGTGCAGTTCCTACCAAACTTCATTACTTTAAGGACCTGTTATCTCATCGGGTGTCTATCCCCGCAGGAGTGCTAGCTTCAACAACTGCTTCTGGTAACCAAATAAATGTTTTCCATAAGAATGGTAACGACTTTTGTCAAATGGCTGTCTGAACAATTACATTTGAACTGCAAAATGGAAGGAAAAAACATTGTCAGGTCACCATGAAATGAAAGATTTGCAATTTTCTTTATGAGATCACTTCTCATCCATCACATTTTTGTAATTATTTTCTTCATTCAAAATAAAAGGCTTCAAGAGAAATATTGTTTCAGTGAAAATAACTGTAGGTAAACTTGGTCTCAAAATGTTGCTTCAGTATGGAAAATAGATTAATTCCATTTTTGTCTCTTCCAAAATTATTCCCTTCTTGGCTGCTCTTGTGATGGTAAGAAAAAACTCAGTTTTCAGGACACAGCCTCTTGTGAAATCATATGCTAATTTCCCAAGGACAGAAAGAGCGGAAACACATGATAACAGCAGGGAAATTGTGCTGTCCGAAAGTTTACTGGCATCATACACTTTTACACAGGAAGTCCCATCAAAACCAGTGGGAACAGTATTTTATAGGAGGATGAGAACTGCTGAAGAGTAGAAAATACTGTGAGTTAGTACTAGTTCCAGGGAAATGTGAGGCTGCCTTTTGCTTAACAGCAGAGCTCAGATTTACTTTGAGCTCTCTGATTTTTCATTTTATTTTTCCTTCAAACTGTTACATAGATTTTTGCCCTTTTGAAAAGCTTTTGTGTTTCCAGGCTGCTGCCAGCATTCAGCAGTGGCCACTGTAGTGGCTTGTGCACAAGTCTTGATGTTAGTGGGATGCTCAAATAAGTGTGTGTTTTATTGCATCTATTTATTTCACTGCTTGTGAGGGAAAGTAGCAAGCAATCACCTGCCATGTGTACAATCCCTTCTCAGCCACTGAGCTGGTCTTCCTGCTATTTCAGATAACCTTTTAATAGTCCCAATGAAGGGAATTATCCAAGTCAGTAGATGACAGGTCCAAAAATAACAACCTAAAATGTATTTCTGCTTTTAGATTTCAGAGTACCCTGAGTTATCTTCAATAGCAATAAAAGGAAATACTGTCTTCCTATTAGAAGACAGATGTGGTTTTGTTGTATTTGACAAAGAAGGGAGCTTTTTATATATATTACTTGTCATTGTTTTGATACAATAAGGTGAAACTGAGAATTTGTTGACTATTTGTTAACTATAGAGGTTGACTGATTTTTCAAGATAAGTGCTTGATGGTAGGAGGCTTGGAGCAACCTGGTCTAGTGGAAGAGTGTCCCTGTCTATGGCAGGGGGTTGGAACTGGATTGTCTCTGCGGTCCCTTCCAGTCCAAACTATCTATGATTCTATGCTAAGTTCCAGCTGGAGAACAGGCAAAAGAATGACCTAGAGCTTCGTAGCAGGTTCTAAACTCCTTTGCACCATAGGTGGTTAGAAGCTAAGCCATGCTGGCATTGATTGCTCCATAGATCTGATGGATTTAATGGGCTCTGTTTAGCTGTCAGCATTCTTATCCTAGAAATCATGGCTAGGCTGGGCAGTGAGAGTAATTCTTGCTAGTGGTCCTCTGATGTAACCAAAGAACAGACAATGCCTCCTGCTCTGCTTTGCAGATGCTTGGAGCCATGGGCATGCAATGTTGGCTAGGCAGTAGAGAGATGCTTGCAGAGGTACAGCTTACTGTAACTGCTCTGTATTGCATTGTGCAGGATGATTGTTCTGGCACCAACCAAGAATTCTGAAGGACCAAATGGTGCTTCTGTACTGGTGTTATGTTCTGGATCAGGAGAGTGCTACCAGCCATCACTTTCTGAGCTTTGATTTGTAGCAGCCCATGGTCGTGATGCTCTTGAGTTGGATTCTTTTTGTATGAAGCCAAACTGGAAAATGTGCACATAAAATCCTGCAGCTGCGAATGAACACTCAGTACCTGGCATCAGACTAGCCTTAACATGAGGAAATTGTGGATGTCAGATCCCTGACAACAAGTGGTTTGCCCTACAGAGCTGCTGCAATCTATTTGTATTACCTGCTAGGAAAGTTGGATGTACAACCTCAGCTGAATTCAAATAGGACTAGAAAACCCTGTCTATGAGTTACCCTTACATAGCCTCTGATGGTAGGGAAGGGAAGAGTAGAACTGGAAGACTCAGTACTGCAGGTGTGAAGGAATGACATAAAGAAACCACAACATGTGCTTGCTTATCCTCATTCAGTGCAGTGTTTGTCACAGGTTCTGCTCCAACTCCAGCAAAATTGTGCATTTGCAAAAGTTAATGTGGGTTGGAGGATGAGCAAGATAAGTGAACCTAATGGCACATGGTCGAGAAGAAACTGGATGCAAAGTAGGAATGCAGTGTTTGGGCAAGAAATGGTACTGCACTGAGCCAAAGGAAAAGGCTCAAGATCAATCAGCCAGAAGACAAAAAGCTTTAAAGGCAGAAGAAATGCTAAAGTTAGCATGTGTGGCTTACTATAAATTGGGGTAATGTGAAACAGATATTCTCTGAAGAATACTTCCAATGTTTCCTGGCTCTGCTCCAGCTACTTCAAAGCCCCGTTATCAGTGAATTGTGGTCGCAGCGTTAGGAAAGCTGGGCAATGTTCTAAGGAAATGTCAGCTTCAGATCACAGCTTCCTCTCATTTCTGTGAGAAGAGGTCAAATTAGCAAAAGCACTGCCCACACGCTGTCTATGTCACAGTCCTCCGTGGCCCACTTTATTAGTACTTGAGCTAAGCCTTATGATAGGGAACAAAATTGCTTTGAAACAGTAGGCTATTTGATTTAAGAAGCTAAGTTTAAAATAATTCCCTAGCAAAGTGTGTTGCCAAAAATCTGCTAGGCTCTAACATTCATTAAGGACATGCAGAACAATTAAGGGAAGTTTTTAATTCCCCCTTCTCCACTTTAGGATCCTTCCCACCTGGTGGGATCTCTTACAGCATTGGGTAACCCTGTTCTGTGCTATCCATGTGCTAATTAGTACAAGGTTTGATCAGGTAATTGGGGTGAATGGAAATCTTCTGTTGTGTTTTCTATAGGCACCAGCATGGACATTTCCTCTTTTATCTAAACAGTATCCATACTGCTCTTCACTGCTTGGTTCTCAGTGGTCTGGAGGGTAGAGTCAGAAAAGATTTGTTGTTTTATGTAATGTGTCTGTTTTACAAATCCAGTTGTTGCTCACTTTGAAATACTGAGACTGTTTGGTCTGCCAGGATTCAATCTGGTTACTTCAGAAATGGCTTTGCTAGCAGGTTGTGTTAAAAAAACCCCAACAACAAAACCCCCCAAACAAACAAAAAAAAACCCCCAAACTCTTTTAGAGGTCTCATAGAGGACTCCAGTAAACAAACTGTCTTGAATCAGTAAACTGAATCACTTTAGTTTGGTGGTTGAATTTCAGTGGCATTTGAGATGATGTGCATAGTGAAAATGGCTTACACTGTAAGACTTTAGATTTACTGATCACCCTCATACCCTTAACTCAGGCCAGGAACATGCTGAATCTGTGCATTGACATGGCACAACTCAGTGTATCACATAAAAAACCATAGAGGTGTCTATGTAGCTATTGCTAGCCAGCTAAATGAGGAACCCCTGGTCTTCGCTGCAGAGTGTAGTCTCGTCTTGGCCAAGCGAATCTATGCATACATTGTCTCTTCTCTGCACCGAAACTTTGCAGTGTTGGATAGTAAACGCAATGCCAACCTGCAGAGGTGAATCAAACTGAATGAATAGGTTGGGAGGTGAAGTTCTAGGATTCCCTGTATGAAAGCAGAGAATAACAAAGCTAAGCCATGCTGAAAATCAGTGTATCATGCGCATCAAGTTTTTTAATGCTATATCCTGTGCCAGAAGCAGAAGGAAATACATAATTAAAATCCATTCAATATGTTGGGCTAAAACCAATTCCAAAGACACAGGCTTTTAAGACGTGATGAAAAGAAATCAGAAGATGACAGTGTTTTGGATGTGTTTATTTTTGCTAGCTCTGGGAGTACTAATAACTGACAGACAAAATCATTCACTTCAATGATTACGGATGTAGCTGTAGTCATAATACAGGTGACCCTTACAAAACCCTCAGTGAAATTCTATCCCTGCAGCAATCTAGACCTTTAATGGTGCCTTCCTCCACATCACCAGTTGAGTACAAGCCATCCTTGGGTGGAGATGTATGCACACTTGCAGTTTAGGTACAGCATTGTATGTATCACAATTTTTTTACCTTCATTATATAGTTCTAATCTGAAAAATTGCTTCCTATAAAAAGATGAAAATTGTCAAACTATTATTTGTCCATAATTCTTCAGAATCACAAGATAGGCTCAGATAAGAGATGAAAGGCCACACAGGTGGCAAAACAAAAGGCTTGCAAGAGATGAGGAGAAAGATAGTTAGCTGGAACTATCATGAATCATGTGCAAGAGCATCTGAAATAGTTCACACATGCTGCTTTTCTGGGAGAGAGGATAGATGAAATAAAATATCACAAGTAAGACATTTCAGACACTTTGTTTACTGCTAATAAAAAGTGCTCAAATGCTCAGCTGGATATACCAGAAAGACCTATATGGAGCCAGGTAGAGTAAGAGCAAGAAAGTTGAAGTAACTGGCAGACAGAGGCCCCTGTGGGTTTGGAAATGCCTAGTTAAAGCAGCCTCTTTATACTTTTTACTGCTAGTGGCAAGTTGGTGCTGATTCTGGCCTTGTTTCTTTGGCTCAAGGCTCCCAGCTCTCGTAGAACAGCAGAAAGTAATTGCTATGCTGAGCCAGCAATGGTGTTTCATGCGTGATCTAAAGATTCATCTCTCTAAGATTAGGTTTCTTGTCTTTCAAGGCTTGTTTTGCTTTTTTGGTCACTCTTGTTATTTTAAAGGGCAAAAAAAGAGATCATGGGCCAACTGAGTACTAATTGGCTTTCCAAATGTTAACCTTTGTTCTCTTTGTAAGTCATTTATGAATAGCCAGCTATTCAGTTTGTTTAGTTATTGTGAGTTACTTCATTTCATATTTGGAAGCTTGTCATGAACTATTTGCTCTGTGTTCAGGTAGTCTGACTAGTGGTGTAAGATTAGTCTGCAGTGTTGCTGACTGGAATGCTAATAAATGGGAGGAAAGCATTCAGCATTTTTGGGATGACCGCTTTAACTCTCACATGCAAATACCTTTTCTGAGCAAACAGCCAAAGAAATATTTAACTTCCGGAAAATAGTCTAAAATGCACTACAAGTCACCTTATTTACAGATATAGAAAACTACTAAAATGGTTTCTGAGTGCTGTAGAAGTGGTTCGCTTTGAACCAATGTTCAAATAGCTCATCTGGTGAGAGTGAGCCATCATCACATTTCACTGGGGGCAGAAGATGTTCCTTTTGTTTAATGTATAGTGGTTGGAGCCTCATGAATATCTAATCCCTAGGGATTTTGGCTTCTTAAAAATTGAACTTCCTCCACATCCATGGTCTCCTATTCCCAGAAAGTCATCCAAAGAACTAGAGCTTGTGTAATTGAATAAATGACTGCCTGTGGAACAGATTCATCTTAGGCTAGGTTTCAGTTTTATCGTAACAGTTCTTCCCTGAGGTGCAGCAGCAGAAAAGAGAATTCAGGGCTCCTCTACTGGAAACAATTGTCACAATGAGTGAAGGCAAACTAGTTATTAGATTAAATGTATATGGCGAAGGAAGCTTCATGATTTTTATGTCCTTCTGGTCCTTTTCCACTTAACCTCAAGGAAAGCGTAACAGAAAATAGTCTTAAGATTTTTCTAAGTTTGATATAGAAATAGAAAATTACTTTTTGATTCTGGAAGAACTCAGATTTCAGGAGTGGCAGAGACATGTCTCATCTTAGGACTTTGCTCCTTCCTAAAGGTAACCCTATTTGGCCCCACTTTAAGCTTCAAAGGCTCACTTTTCATTCTAAAAATGCCTATTACAATGTTAAGGGACTTGCCATCTTCCTTGCTAGGGAGGAGGATTGAGGTTAGTGCTGCTGTATGGTCCAACCTGTGAAGTACTCTCTGCAACTGAAGTAAAGACAAAAGTTAAAATTCTGGGAGCATGCAGCAGAAATACTGACTTAGGCTGACCCAGGAACTGTTGGACATGGGCTGGGAGTAGTTACTGCTTCCAGCAGAACCAGCTGTATGGTGTCTGCTTAATGACTTTCATGCTCACCGTCTAGTTCTTAACAGTAATAGCACATCTTTCCTCATTGTTACAGCAAAGAAGGCCCTGGGTACAATTGCGCTGCTGCAGGCAGTTATGAAGTCTGAGAAGCAATAGATATGTTATCTCCTTAAGAAGTAGAAGCATCTCCCTTTGCCTCTCCCATCCTGGGGTCTGACCTTGCTTCTTCAGACCTGTCTTTAATGTCACTTACTGAGAGTTGCACAGTGCAGCGCTGCTGGAAAGTAGGTCTGCATAGTGAAGCCTGCCTTTCATCAAGGATGGACCTGGAGAGCCTCCAAAGGACCCTGACTTCCTTTTTAATCTTTCACAAAAGATTATATGAAGAGGAGGTGGTGAATATATGTGTGTACTCAGGGAGGGGATAGAAGGAACTTCCAAGAAGAATTAAGCAATTCTCTGTTAGCCTCGTGCATCCTTCCACTAGCTGACTAGTTAGCTGGGAAACCTGCAACCCCTGGAAGACGCAATTTCTGATCTAATTCTTACCACCTCTCTGGGACTTTGCAGACATCTTTCTTTCTCTTTTTCATTGTCTTGTTATTTAGGGGAAATTCCACAAAGCTAGTTTGCTCCACATGATGCAAAATTAAAGTTGTGTGAAATAGGGTTTAAAATTGAGGAAATTCTGAATACTGGAGTTATTCCAGCAACTATAACAGTGCAGTCTTTGATCTCCTACATATTTCATGGTTTGCACCACTAACAGAAAATTTTCTTTATGTTCAGGTTTAAGCAGAAAGAAGTAAATTAAAGAAATACATCATCCCAGTTTTATCCTTAAGATGATCATAGGTTCTGTCTGTCAGAGACAGCAGGTGGGGCCATATTAGCAGAAAATATGTACTTTTAAGTAAGGGAACAGTAATACGAGAAATTCTGGTGGTTCCTTTTACTACTAAATAAGCAAGATCAATCTTAAAGGTATAATTTGCTTTGGATATACCCTGCATGATGGGAGGGCAGTGTTTCGTAGTGGATGGGCATGACTGGGTAGTCTGTGAGAGGCTGAAGCTCTTACTTCTAGCCTTGCTCTGTTTATGACATTTTGCAAGCAGCAATGTTCTGTGGGTTCCTCCAGTTTTCCCTTTCTAAAATGGGGGAAAATAGCTTTTTATCTCATTTTGAAAGTGCTTTGAAACTTAATATGGAGGTAGGGGTTTTGCTCATAGGCTGCTTTGATTTGGAAAAATCCACAAGGCAGAAATCTGCTTTGTCCCTCAAACCTTTGTAGTTTTTACCCTCTTTTCTGGGATTACCAACAACTTAGACCAACTATGACAATGCTGTTTGAAGTGAGAAGGCTTTTGCCTGTTGTATCAGCTGAGAATCCCAAACACACTTAATATGCTTTGGACTCTTGAGTAGCCCAGTGAAGCCAAGCATAATGTTGCTGTTACGGTAAGGCCAAGATTTTTTTGTCCACACTTTTTTCTTTAAATAGGACTGGAAAAAGTGCCTTTTCTTTTGTCTCCTTTTTCAGTTCCAGACCAAGACAGTCAGACCTTCTTGAAAGTCCAGACACTTTTTGAGAAAGAATTGTTTGATTCTATGTGTATTTTTGTGTGGGGGTTACAGTTCATACAATTAATGTGACTCAGGCTCAGGATCAGAAGTCTGGGTTGGCTATGACTGGACTTGTAATTTCCTCCATACGAAGTCACCCATTCTTTCTCTGAGTCATTCTTCAGCAGACAGCTTCAAGGTTACAATTAGAAAGTAGAAACATATACCAAGAGAAGTGACTGGTGAGAATCCTGCAGGCACAGCTTGTTTCATGAACTGATGGAACAGCAGCTATCTCAAGGGGGCCCTGTTCTGTCTACAACAGATGCCCCTTAAGTTAAGACATTCATAAATAATTCAGGCTGTAGAACATCTGCAAACATGGCACGAATGAATCATGACCTCGTAAACATACCTATTGCTGGTGTCAAACAATCCCTTTGTGCATTTTTACTACAGATGTCTCTTATAGAAAGCCATCCGCAGTGTGCCCTGGTTGTTCAAGTCCCTGGGAGTAGAAGCGAGGGCTACCAAGCAACAGCAGTGGCATTTGTTATACGCACAGGTCTTTGTAGTGAGTACAACTCCCTTTCTAGAGGTCTTTAGCACTCACCAGCAGGCAAAAGTTGCAAATGAGACTCATGTCAGATGGAGTTGAAAAAAACCTCAAGTCCTGAAGCATACAAAAGTGGTAGAATATGTCACTCACTCTCCTGACCCTCTCTCTAGCCCTTATAGTGGTTTGAATCCCTTTCAAAGATGGATCTGGGAAGATGTTTGTCAAAAGCTACATCATTTATCAGACTAGCGAGCTCCATACTCCTCTTGGTTATTTAAAACCTACTCAGTTAAAATACTGGCACTCAAAAGGCAGGGCTGAATAAAGCTGAAATCACTGTGTACTTGAATAAAAAGAGAACACTATCATCTGTGCATTTGGAAGGAGCTGAGTGAGTCCATTCTAATTACAATGATTTCTCCCTTGTGTAATTTCCTTTGCACTCCAGTCTGAAGTTCATGCTGTCCACACCCTGCACTGTCTTAATGGCCACCAGACTCAGAAGTGGTTTTTAATTCTATTTGTGTTATTACAATGTATGAGAGACTATAAGTAATAGAAAAGGACAAACAGATTTAATTGTGACATAGAAAGGAGTGATTGTCCATTGAAATTAATATGAAATCTCAGTCTGGAACTCCCAACTTTCCATTGACTAGGTCTCCAGCTTTAAGCAAAATCCTTAACTAGAAGTCAAATATGAGTTTATAAAGATATCTAGCAGTGGCATTCTTGGAATTCACTTTTGCCACCCAACAAATATAGGGCGATTATTGAGAGAAGAGGGAGTCCTCTCTCTGAAAGACATAGAACATGAATTTACTAAAACCAAAAAGGAAACAATACTTAACAAATATATCGAGTGGTTTTAAGTCTTTTGCATGTAAAATTGGAGATGTAGCCTTTCTACATCTCAATCTCTGTAAAAAGGGGTGATGTTAATGCCAATTTATGGGAACTTTAATAATCAGCTGTAACTTCCAAAGGTACTCATATGTCATGGTAATAGACACAAGAGAAGATCCTCAAATGTCTTATTGAAGTTGGCTGGCGTTTCTTGTTAAACTTCATGAAAACAAGATTTCTCTGAGGACAAGAGGCTGATAGAAAGCATTCTCTCTACGCTACATGTCACTGTAAAAGTTCCAGATATTAAGCTGAAGTAGCCAGTGTAACTCAGTAAGTGAAAAGGAGATGGGTAATGCTTTCTGACAAGGCCAGGTAACAAATAGTTGTAGTTTCCATTTAAACATAGCTTTCCCTTGGGTACCAATCAGTCAAATTAATGTGTTTGAGAATAGCTTGTGTTTTCCTGAGGAAGAGAGTATAAAAGCTAAGGAGGAACTTCCCCAAAACCACCACTACATGTAGCTGTTTTCTGTAGAAGTCAGCACTGGAGTTGAGGATGGTTTTCTGAAATCTTGTATGACCTGTTTAAAATGCCAACATCTGAAAAGATGGTATGGGCAACTTGCACTACTTCAGGATTAAGCTGAGCCAGATCAAACTGAATCGATGCTTTCATAAAGGAAGACTTGTACTGAAAAGTTCTAGTCTTGGGTTTGTTTCTTAATGTTTTTTCTGTTTGGAATTGCAAACTAAATGTACCTTTTCCCTTAGAATTTCCTATTTCAACTGACATTTAAACAACCAATTGCTGTACGGTGTTTTCTAATGATGCTAACCATGAGCTGATCTACACGATTCCTTGGGAATACGAATTCAGACAATTCTTATGCATTTGCGTATTTTTACAATTGTATAAATAACAATTAAGAATGTACGTACTATTTTTGTTTTCAAAACTGGTGTAGTTGTATTGTAAAACTTCTGGAAGCATTTGTGTGAAAGAAGCAGTGAAATAGAATGAAATATAAATGAATGAGACTGTAGAACTTTCACACTTAAAAACAGCAGCTAGTTTTTGCCTCATAATGATAATCGATGTTTTGTGTTTCACTCAGTGTCACTTACAGTTAGTTTCTTTTAGGTCCAATAGCTCGTACAGCATATGCAATAAGAAAGCATAAAAATCCTTTTATGCCTTTGCATCTTTTTTGCTTGTTAAGTTTCTGTGATAAATGAGATGGAATACTGGAGCAGAGGCAGAAATAGTTAAGCCCAAAAATTTCATTAAAGTAATTGTGGTTTGGAAGTGCATTAAGTACTATATAGAATATTTCTGTCTCTTTCTGATAAAGATCAACTATTTATGTTTCATTGAGCAGAAAAAGGTTTTTAGAGGAAAGGAAAGAAAAATATGACAAAGAAATGAAAATATACTTCTAAAACCCACAGCTTCTAAGGCATCCCAGTGACAACCTTGGTATAAAAGCCTGACTGAACAGCCTTTCAAGTATGGGTAATTTTTTAATTATGGAAGTGTTTTTATAAAGTGCTTAAGGTTCATGCAACAATATTTGCTCACTTTGCTGAAATATTGTAGGTTAACTTTCATGATCATGATTTTCTATATACAGTATAGTAATAAATATAAATTAAGCTTTAAAGCATTATGATAAAGTAGAAAATTATGCAATGGCAACTTCGTTAACTCATCAGTTGCAGGCACTTGGGATAAAGAGTAAGAGCAGTTTCCCAGAGAAAGGCAACTTGTGCAGAAAAAGAATATTTCTAGCCCAAAACTCCATGAAAAATGAAATTTTTATGTATTATCCAAGCTGTAATTGCTAGAATACCCTGAAATTAAAATCCTGTCATGTTCTAGAAAAGCATGTAGTGGTTCTAATGGCTACAGGAACAACTTCTATTTGTCTCTTAACTGAATCTACTACTGTATCTGAGGTTCATGATACTAATGCCTCTTGTATCTTGCTGCACAAGGCTCGTAACACATTCAAGACTTGTCAGTGTTTGGCCTTTTGTTATGAGTTTGTACTTGCTCTTTATAATGCAACACGTTTCATCAAGCTGTTTTGTGTTTCAAGACGTTCAAGCCCTGCAAGAACCTCACACTAGATAGCTCCATCTGTTGCTGTTACTCAACTAAACAGTGCAGGAATTTTTGCCTGCATGTTGCTGGAATTGCATCACAGAGCCTGTTTGAGCCAAAAGGATTAGAGCAGAGGCAAAATTTTCAGCACGCATTTTCACACTGAAGCTAAACATGAATAATGTATGGCCCACAGTGCTGTTTAAATAAGCTTAGGTAACATTTACATTTTTCTTACATGATTTTATTTAGTGGCAGGGGAACTATAATCTAGTTTACACTACAGGTCTAGGTTATCCTATTTCCTTTTGCTTGCCCTCATTTCACTGAGGGAAGAA
>WYDI02031033.1:4499-133192 GCA_009867235.2 Psittacus erithacus | reverse complement strand
AACTATAATCTAGTTTACACTACAGGTCTAGGTTATCCTATTTCCTTTTGCTTGCCCTCATTTCACTGAGGGAAGAACTTGTAAGATAACATGAAGCAAAATTATAGTGAAAAAATTAGGATTTATAATTTTTTTTAAAATACTGGTTGTCTAGTAAAAACTTTTCACATATTTGCACATTACCTGCTAATTTGAATTTCATAATACGTTATTGCCATTTCCCCCATGAAATAGCACTCTGAGCAGTCAGAAGAAGGCACTAGAATCTCTGTCCTGAAAAGTCCATGGGCAAGTTTCTTCTAATCCTTTCATGTAGTGTTGGTGTAGACATTGGAAGATGCAAATTTTAATATATTCTATTTTTTTTTTTTTTTACTATTAATGTAGAATTAAGTTGGGCTTAATTCTACATTCTTGAATTCTTCTACATTCCTTGCATTAATCCTACATTCTAGAACATTCTTGTTCCTAGCTCTTGTGTAGCATGAAAAATGTTCAATGAAAACTACAGTTATGAGGCAATCTAAAATAAAAAAGAGACTGATAACCTTTGGGCAAAGGTGGGTAATTATTTCTACTGACTATTCTGTAGTCAGTACAGTCAATGCGAGCTGTTATCGATATTTCAAATGCATCAGGTACTCTTATCTAAATATTATAGGAACCTGGGGCTGCTACACTGAGGATAGTGAGACCCAATATAGAAATGTGAGGAAGACTTCCTTGTAGTAGTTTTTTCTCATACTTTCCCGAACTCGTAAAAAATAGGCTTAATGTAAATACATATAAATATGTTACATGCACGTATGTATGTCTACACTTAATAAATATCCCTTTTCAAATTGAGGAGATGGATAGACATATTTCTTTTACAAAGGGGGAAAAAAATGCAGAACTGTCTGTAAAAGATGTTTTGTGCTGCTGTTTTCAGCAGTACATCTAGGGACACTCTGAAGATAATTTTTATGCATGATCTTTTGAAAAGTGAATGAATAATGTGTCATATATCTGTGCAACAAAACAAGAAGAGACAACTTTGTGTAATTCAGTGCCAAAAAATGATTGGAAGATGTGGTCAGAACAGTTTTATGGCTTTTAGGCCATAGCGCTTCTTTCAATTCATTCTATTCCAGCAACTCAATGCAAGTGCTGTCCATGCCCTGGATGGCTTTATTCAATTAAAGCTGCTTCCCAAGGTCTTGGGTCCCTGTGGTGGAATCATGCAGTGCAGACATGTGCATCCGCTGAACTCAAGCTGTATTTGCTGCCAGCTCAGCAGCTTAAGGTCACTTAAGTACTTTCTAAGAGGAAGAAATCACTCCAAAGAATTATCTGCTGGCCTGGCTCCTTCAGACAGGAAAACTACTAGCTTTCTCAACACCCACACTCCTGCCAGTTCTTTTCTATGCATTGCTTTATCTTGTGTTTAGAAGTTGCTTCCCGCTGGGTGCAAGCTACAACTTATATCTGTGTTCTGCCAGCAGATCTTTAGGAGGCAAGGCTCTAGGTCTGAGTGTCTCACCTCACCTGTGTGAGCACTGGTGAGCAATAAAGCATATGACGTAATATGTTCTTCTCACAAAACAAGACAGCATGCAAAACCACTTCCCATTTAATGTACAGTTCCCCAAATGTATAAGTCTGGCTTCTTGTATAACCCCAAAGGACGTGAGCTAAGATGATCAGATAAGATTAGATAAAAAAGCTGGAGGAGTATGTGTTGGTGAAATTGATATAGTTACCTTCTTTTAAGAAGTAATCACAGTTTGCTTTAAGTTGATTAAATCTTGGCCTAAAGCAACTTCAACCCTAAATGAAATAGTTTATCCAAGACTCTAACATACTTAGAATTCACACAGTCTGCAAGTTCTTATTCTCCTGAGTGATCCTATCTAGCCAGCAGTAAAAATCCACAGTCTGATACTTGGTAGTTCCAAAATAACTCAATTTTGCCATGTGCGAATTCAGGGCAGAGCTAGGTAAGAGCAATTGCGTGGCTCTAGGTCTTACTAACAGTGAAAACCAGAATGACCCACTCTCTTGTTGACTGACTAACTACATGATACTCAAGCTCTATCTCTTGCAGACTTGGTGATAGAAAAGCAGATTTTCACTGGATCATCAAAAAGCTTTTCTGACCTAGGGTCAAGCTTTTACTCTCTTTCACTTCCTGCTGAGATGCTGAGCTCTTCAAAACTAAAAAGCTAAAAAAGGCTGCCAACATAAAAAATCCCAGTATATACTCGCGCTTTTCTGTCAGTGTTCTCAGAAATGGCTTAATTGTTTGTGGTCATACATAGCATAAACTGCTGTCTTAAGGAAAAGCCAGGCGGGGTAACTGGAAAAAAACACCCAACCCTTTGAAATGGAAATGCTCAGATGGTGCGATTTCTGCTTTATCCCATACTTTTATATACTCTTCCAGGTAACAACAATAATAGTGTCTGCGCTGCTTCAGGAAGGGAGAGCTGAAACTGTGCAGAATACCAATGGGTCAGCAGACTTAAGGCTGGGTGAAACAAAGATTAGTAGTCAGAGCTCAGTATCATCTGCAATGGTTAACCCAAATGCTAAACATGAGCAGGGGCTTGGCTGTGGCTTCAGGTCCAAATTGCTGCAAGGAGAGGAGAGAGCTGTGTGTGTTGGTCTGCTGAAAGACTGTTTTGCTTCTGTCCTGTGGTAGGATGACTCTCTCTTTCCAGCCTGTGATGTTTTAGTCTTTCTATTTAAGGTGAAAAGCCTCAGAAAGTGTATGTTTTCTTTAACGTCTCTTAGTGTCTTCAGTCTGAGAGGATGTAGTTATTATTTATATACAGCAGCCCTTTGTTCTTGTTTGGGCTGCTGTAATTTGTCTGAAATTACTCATTAGGCCCCTGAAATTGGAGTAGGCTCTGTGGCGTGGTATCAGTACTACAACACATCCCCAGCTGGAGTTCACTCTGGTGTAGTTTCCAAAAACTTGAGGCTTCCTGAGGGCAAGAGGTGGTGATAGGAAAGATGCTGTAATCTTGATTATCACTATTGTGAACTAGACTCCAAGACAGGCACCTCAAATTATTAAAGTCTACTTTTCCCCTGAGATCCTTGACAGTGGGATAATGACTTGATGAAATGTGAGCGGTTCTCTCATCTTGCGCAATGTTGAACTCATAACACAGCTTTGTTACAGCATGTGGTGGGTGCTTTAGGAATCTGCCTTTTGGATGCCAGGCAGGCATTGGTGGTAGGGTGCTAATACCAGAACCATGTTATAGACTTCTTGGTGGAGTTCTGCAAGGAAGGGTAAAGCTTCTTAAGCTATGCATGATTTGAAATCAAAATGCAATTGCCAGTGTTGTGGGTGTTGCATTGAATGGCTCAGTGGAGTAATAAAAAGTGGAGAGGCAGAGCAGGTAACCTGATTCATCTAGGCTGCTAGCTGCTTGGAGCCTGTTTGAAGAAGACTCCTCCTGAGCACAGCTGGCTGCATTTGGGGTCACTGGATATTCCTGCAGGAGGGGAAACTACCTCTCAGAAGGTTCTCTGAAAAATGTGAGGAGTCACAATAGCATGAAGCACCTCAACCTGAGCATTTGGTGGCTGACAGGAGAGGAATTAGGGATATAGGGGTGATGGTGTCTCTCTCCAGATGTTTGCTGGGCCAGTGCTAGGCAGTTCACATTCATTTTCACAAAGGATGGGAGAATTGGGAAGACGGGACATAAACCTTATGCTGAGGCCTGGCAAAAGTGCTTTAAAGTGTGAGATTAAAAATACCTGGTTTGTCTGGTGTAATTGAGTTAAGGGTTATAACTGCCTCCATCAGGAGGAAATAATGAGCTTGCTTTAACCAACAAGACTAAAGCATTACAGAAACTGATCACATGATGCTAAACACTCAAGAAAAAATCACCTTTGAGAAATAAAGTTTTATCTTTTAAAATGATGGTGGTGATTAAACTTTGGTGTTCAGTTTTAAATGGAGACATAACTTTTCCATATATTTATATTGCCTGGAGCATCATATCTGAATAGGACAGTTTCTGCTACAGTTCCACAGAGACTGCAGAAGCCCTGTCACCTTCAAAGTTTTATTAATGATTTAGGAAGAAATACCAGTATTCACATTAAAATCTGTATTGCCACAAAAGTTGTTGAAGTGACTGTTCCTGGCATAGTCAGTCTGAGAAGCTTAAAAGCTTAAAGCTTTTTTTCAAGTGGCATTCATTGAACTCACTACAGGACTGAGCAAAATTCCCTGCCTTGTTTTACACAAAATGCAGACTGAATGACCTGAAGGGACTGATTTGCCTTAAAATAGAATTAGTCATATTGCTTGTGTGAGTGAAATAAGCAGCAGCAGACGCACCCGTGGGTACCAGTATAATTTATTTTAAATCATTTAAAGCAGCCAAAGAATGAGATTCAGGAGCATTTAAGTTTAGGGGCATAATTTTCCTTGAGTTGTCAGTGGGAAGAAGCACATGCCTCCAGAGGCGCTGCAAAGCACCTAGGTGAGCTGGCTAGAAATACAGTATTCATCATCTCCAGAGGTTACTTGAAGCCAAGGAACACCCTTATACAGCATATTATATTTTAAGCTACCAACATAATACTATTTTAATGTTTATAGTGGTTTTGGCAGTGCTATGCAACTTTCTTATTGATTGTGTAATAAATGATGGGAATCTTTGCTTTGATTTTCTCAAAGTTTTGAGTGAATATTGTAAGAATAGCAAAACTCACACCTGACATTTAATTTTGACATGATTATAAGAGGTGGGGATGCTGTTGTAGTCAGCAATAATACAGTGTAAAATATAATACTGCCAAGGCTTGGGAGTTACAAAACATTAAGTGTTTGTGTCCCATGAAATTACAGATTTGTGCCAAGTGTAGAGCACAAATCTTGATTTCTTTATTTTTTAATGCAGTAATAGAATGTGATCTGAAACAGTATCTAAATGAAGACTCTGCTGGGATGTCAACATTAGTGTAAACCTCTCCCCAAAAGGGCAAATCCATGAAAAACAAGGACAGCATTAACGTGTATTAGCAAACCAAACTAGGAAAAATGCATCAATATCAGGGTCTAACTTTTCTTTCTAATTCCTTACAGTATTTCATTCTGTTAAAAATGAGATATGTAAAGAATCATCTTGTGCTCTAGAACATAAGATTTTTATACCTTTCCTTGCGTAACAACCACTTAGTGGTAATGACTCATGAAATTATTCAGCTGTTCATGAAAGACCAACTTTTCTTTGGCTTCATGACCTCCCTTACAAACAAATTCCACAAGATGATTCCAGCATATGTCCATAAAGTAGTTGCGTCAGAATTTATTGCCTTGTAATTCAGCAATAATCTCCTTGTTCTTCTAGTGAGCAAAAAATAAAGATGAAGAAGATGAATCAGTTTTTGCATTCTTTTATTGCATAGATCTTATTTAAAGTCTAAGAACCAGGTCTTTTTTTATGTAGCTCTAATCTCATGGACAGGAAAATGGTTATAATTCTGCTTGGTTTGCTACCTTAAAGGTTTTTAATATGAACTTTGTTCCAAAATGTGAATCAACATCCTTCCATGCAATCTATTTTTTTCTTTTGATCTTTCTTTTATACTTTCATGAAAGAAGCGTGATATTTCCAAAGCCTTTCAAGGAGCAGCAATGCATACAATTTTAGAAAATGGAGCGTATAAACTGCCTGGCTTCGAGCTAGAGCATGAGTTAGCAGTGAGGGTGCTCCCTTGAAGGGCACAAGGCGTGGTTCTGTATCCAGCTCTTCCACTGACTTGTTGTCTAACTGCTGCCAAGTCGTTCTATCTCTGTGTCTTTGTTTCTTCTCTCTCTGTTCTGTATTTTTAGGTTAGATTTCAAATTATTTTCAGATGGGGTATTATCTCTCCCTGTGGAATGTCTAGCACAACAGAGCTTCAATGATGACTGCAGTCTCTAGGCACACCTTAACATAAATAAGAGGGAGGGAGAAAGTTTCATTCTTTCCAAGGTCCTCTGTTTTTGCTGTCTGCAGCCCAAACACACAATGCAAAATCAGTTTTTGATTGCTGATGACCCACCTCTTCCTTTCTGTGTTCACCCAGTTGCTGCCATGGCATCTTTTTTCTGTGAATTGATGTTGATTTTCCAGATCCTACTGAAAAGATCTGAGTAAGCTGGTCAGGTATTTAGGGCAAAGATATGGTATGAGTAGATGTACAGCCTAGGGCATGTCAAGCCCTATGCAGTATGGTGTTAAGATCTATACAGCAAAGTTTATGGCCATATGGGGATATCGAAGTAATAACATCTACAGTCTGTAAGTCAGCGCTAGTTCTTCATTCTTTGTAGGTTGTGGTATACCTGCATCTTTACTGTCCCTGGAATAATGTGGCTACTCCAGGGATGCTAAAATACTTGTATTTTTGTGATGGAGAGTTTGCACCATTTATTTTGTTTTACCCAGACCTGCTACTCTATAGCGGTTTATTGTGGCTGCCTTTCAAATTCTCCGGCATCTGTCTAGTTTGCAAAACTCTTTTGAGATATTGTTCTCTGTTCTCAGCTAATACAATAAAAAATCTCTGGTTTATTGTTAATTATGTGTTGCAGCGATGCAAATGATTTCTTTCTTTCAACTGGAGACCCACTTGAGCCTCCTGCTGTACTAGAAATGAGATTTTGTGAGAAAAGAATGCATATTATAACTTATTTACTGGTTTAAATGCAGTTATTAGGTTATATTGGAAAACTGTCCTCCATACATAGGACTTCAGTCTTTCTGGTCTACCTTATCAGGTGTGGTGGTGCTTGGAGTTGCCGCAGCAGTTGACATTGTTGCTCTATGATTCCTTCTCCACAGCCATCATTGTGAGCCCCAGAGCTCTGCTGCCTTCTCTCTTGCTTGTACTGTGGGACTGACTATGAGACAACCTTCTTCATGGCCTTTCACCCAACACAAAGAGTTCAGTGTGTTTATCTTTTGTAGATGAATTCTATTTACCATAAACCTCTTCTGTTTCTCAGGACCAATGTCCTTCTGCAGAGTCCAACCAAATAAACAGACTTTGTCTAAAAGACAAAGCCCCAGAGGGTCCTGGAGGAAACAGATCCTGTGACACAACCGAGTAACAAAACCAGGGGAACAGTCATCCTTAACCTTTCTTTAGTTTATTTATCCTTTATTTAGTTACTAGAGTTTAACAAGGGAGAGATTTTGGCTGGAATATGAAAGCAACTGAGCTCTGCTGTATTTGTATTTGTATTTGTGCTGGCTTTGAGGTTGGTGGAAGATTTGGTGCACCCTGAATAGCAGCAGTCTTCCCCAATTTCAACTCTCCTGCTTACTCCACAGGAATAAACTGGAGAGCCATGAACTGTTTATCCTGAGCTCTTTGAAAAGTGAATCACTCCAGGATGGCCTCTCCCAGGCTAGACTAGGAAAGCTTATTATCACTGATTTACAAGCCTTTCGAGATCAAAATGAGCCAAACCAACATTTCCTTCCTTCTTCTTTAAAACCACAACAGAGAATCTGTGTGCTTTTGGACATAAAAATTCTTTCCATGGTAATTTTATTCTTTCTCACTTCTACTGACAAAGAATTTACTAATTTCTCTGTTGTTTCAAAACAGCTTGCAATTAATGAATTTGAAGTTCTTTTTAAGCATTAAGTTTTTCATGTGCAGCATCCACACTGACTTCAGTTGAGCTCTGGCAGTAACAGACGTAATTTTTGGGCTGTTCTGTGTATGCTGAAGACAAAAGCTTCATGTCCAAAGGGAAGTGAGCCACCAACAGGCTCCATGGGCCACTTCAATGGCCTTGCACTGGCAAGCATAATATTCCTTCTATTTTTAGAGCATGCTCATTTTCTTTTTATCATGTTTAGGTATTCACCTACAGAAAATAATCTGGTGTTTCACAGCCTAGTTTATTAATAGAAAGGTTGGGAAGCGCACATAAGCAGGTTACTGGGCTGGTAGGATTGCTGGGCTGTAATACTTGAAAAATAGATTATGTCTACCGCAGCACTGGAATCTCACACCAGGGTTCCTAGGTACATGTAGTATGACAGAAACCAGCACTGTCCAACAGCATGGCAAATGTGGGGGCTCAGTGCAGAGGTCTGCTGCTTGCTGCTTGATTCTCTTGGTGCATGTCCTGATGCGCCCAGGATTCTCAAGAGTAGTTTTGGCTCTTTGTGAAACTTGCTTTTTTTTTTTTGCCTAAAAATCTTCCACTGTTAAAACATAAACATTACTGATGACACAATCACAGTGTAAAGAAGGCTTAATCAGCCAGACAATGACTCTCTGAACTCTAGAGGTCACATTAAAAACTCTATAAAAGCATAGAAATCAATGGAAAATTAAAAATGAGGGAGCTCTTTGGGATTAGGGAAGGAATCCTTCTCTGCTTTGGTGGCAACCTGCATATACATTCTTAGTCTGCTGTTTCTTTAACTTACTGGAGTTTTCAAACATCTTGCCAGATGAGGTATTAAACTTTCTCAGACATCAGTGGCACTCCTTCACTATGTAAAAAAGGTTGGGATTCATGTTACCATTACTCTGTGCTGGGGCAGAAAATGAGTTCACAAAGTCAGAGCTTCTCCTGAGAGCCAGTTCAGGGAACAGCATTGGTTATCAGCTGAGCCAAACTATACAACCACTCTCAGTAGTGCTTGCAGGGGTTGCAGATAGTATAACAGAAGACATGGATCTTGGATAGACCTGAAAGTACAAACAAGACTTCAGGCTGGTCAGAAACCATATGACTAAATGAAAGGCACTATTCTTTGTCTCCTTGTGTAATGCAACCGTGCAGACAGGTACGTAAGTATGCAGGTGTCCTAAGGAGAAGGTGATAGAAGAAACATGGCAACTGTCAGTTGTGTTACTTCCTACACTGTTAAAGATGACAAGAAGCTGCAGACTGTAGCCTATCAGAAGGCTAGTTGTTAGGCTTCAGGCTGTGCAAAGTGGTTGAATTTAATCATTTATTTTAAAATGTAACCTGGATCAGAATGGCACCTCTGTGGTTCAGTTACAAACCTGTGTACACAGTACATTGTGCTAAGCCACATATTCACAATGTGTGTACGAACAAACTACCTTCTGGCTTGCTGTCCAGTTTTAATGCAGAATCAAAGAGTTCATTCTGGCACTCTCAGCTGTTTCCCCCCACTCCTAACCACATCAAAAGCATTCCTAGCATTTTCCTTAGGAGATTACAATCATTTCAATCATAACTTGAATAAAAAATGTTGGCATTTGTCAACACATTTATAAAATCTTCACCTGGAATCTCTTTTTTCCTGCTAATGAAAAACATCTGACTGCAGAAAAGCATTCACTGGCATAAAAGTGCTGGCAATGCAGCATGCAAAGAGCAGATTTGATCTTGAAAGCTGTGCCCATGCCACGGCTTTGCTACTTTGGCTTTTGTACACTAAATAGCTGAACACTGTTGGCTGCATGAAATAGCTCCTTTGCTGGAGAGCTGAAACGCCACAGGGTGTGAAGGGGGCTGCCAACATCCTCCCTCCCTCTGTGGAAACAAAGAAGAAGGAGCAGCAAATGATAATGGAATGAAGTGGAAGGGGGAAAGAGATGATGTGTAGAAGTTGCCTCAACTCAAAGTGGGAGATAATGGCATTCATTTGGAGAATGCCACTCCACATGTGCTAAGAAAAGGAAGCTTCTGCAAGAATTGTTCTACAGTCCAAGAAATACAAACATATTGACTCAGGCACTGATAATGATGTGTATAATTTTATTACCTTATTCTGTCATCCTAAGACTAACTGCTGGAAGTTGTCACAGAGTTTGTTTTTCAAGCACCTTTGGAAAGACATTGATATATTTACTGTGCCAAATGTCAAAGATACACTGCCTCTCTTCACACAAATGTACAGATCACACCTCATAGAAGTCTGAATTAAGCCCTTTGGCTAATTCCTGGTTGCTAATTCATCAGCTATGACACCTTCGTTTCTGAAGAAGCAGAATGGGAATCCTTGGGGTATAAGCTTCTTATTGCAGTAATGTTCAGATGAGACTTTAATGGAGAGGTGCAGAGATGTTTTATTAACTCAGAATAACAGCTGCACCAGGACGGTTTCATTAACTTTCTTCAACCACACAAACATTTCAAGTTGAGACTGCTGAAGTCAGTGAAGAGATTTAGGTCTATCACCAAAGCTAACAGCTGGAATAGTTCAGATACACTGTCAGTTTCTAATGCATTGGTGAGATAGGGTAAGGTAAGAGGGAGCTCAGGAGTGATCTGCTGTTATTTAAACTAAAAACACAGGAAAAATCCAGGGAGCAGAATGTAATTTGGGACAATAGCCACTTCCTGAGCTGCGTGCTGTGTGGAGCCCCTGCCCATGGTGACCTGGCCTGCTTTTCCTTAACTGCTGAGTGCCTAAGAAGGGCTGCATTTCAAAAGGATTTGCGGTAACAAGCACAAGTTCGTGTGCCTACCTAATCCTACCCAAAGTGAACTGTGCTTCAGAGGTAACCACCAAGTGGTGGGAAAGGGCAAGACTGAGGTTCAGCCCTCATGGTCACACATGGAAATATAAAAGGGGCTCCTAATACAGCACTGGGTCTGTTAGGGAAGTTTGCGATGCCAGTGGACCGTGAACTTTGCAGTGCAGAACATGCCCAGCCCAGCCCTGTTCCCTCACCTTCCTTCCTGCATGGCCCCCTTCCCAGGAAAAAAACCACCACAGCATCAATCAGTCCACCTGCAGCTGGCAGCACATAACCTAAACATCTGCATGCCAGGCACAGCTGGATGTTTGCTGCTATTGACCCAGAGCAGTGCAAGCTATGTGTGGATTGTTTGATCAGGGTGGTTAGGGAGAAGGGAGCACTGGTGAATAATTTGCAGCAAAATTAAGAAGCCATGTTTTCCCTGGCTGCCTTCATTTCCCTCCTCTCTTTAAAGTTCTCCTTACTCTTTAAGAACGCTTGCTTTGGACATGTACTCATATTGAACCTGGGGAGTTTGTTTTGTTAAAAGGAGGCGTGTGTGCCTGCCAGCCAGACTTTTCTCTGCCAGCATAAAATCAGGTGCATAGTACAATCTCTTCTAGATAAAGAAGTCTTTGGAAGTGGAGCAGGATAAAGAGTAACAGATAAACAAGTCATACAAAGTGACATCTGTGGGTGAAAGTGTGCAAAGGAAACAGGTCCTGGGAGGTGAGAATGTGGATGAAAAAGTAGCTGGGCATGGGAAAAGACAGAAAAATCAGTGAAATGGGATGTGATTACCAGTGCAGTAAAGATATAGGTGGAAAATAACAGGCCATATTGCAAGGCTTCTGAGGGAAAGAAAATGACAGTAACAAAATGAGAAAGAATAGTAGGACATGGAGATGTATAAAATAAAAGCTATGATGACATGCATGAAAAGGATGCTCTGATGAAATGGTTGGACTAAATGACCTTCTGTGTTCCCTTCCAACCTGAATGCTTGTGTGGAAGCAGGCAAGCGTACGAGTAATTAATACACTAGTGGATTATATTTGTTTTTTGGTAACACTTGGAAGTTTCATGGCATTGAACAATAGTGTTGCAAGGTGCAATGTATGCAGATATGCTTATGCCTTATGCACATCATACACCTATGTAATTCTTCTTACCTCATGTTTTATACTTCTGCTTTGCCTCACTAGATGTGAAGGTCATCAATATAATTGTGACACTGTAGTCAAGTAAACAGAGAATGACAAATAGTAGAAAGGCTGTTCCTAAAACCAGTAAGCAAAGTAACCAACCTCCCCTTCAGCAAGAAAGTCAGTGGGTAGTTTTCCAAAGTGACAGGACAAAATTGCCCCTGTCACTGAAAATAAAAAATCAGAGTTCAGTAAAGTGTCACTGAAACAGTGTATCCAGATGTTTAAGTGTGCATCTCTCCGGTAAGTTCATTTAGCTGTTTAAACAAGCAAGGCTGTTTCAAAAGCCTGTCCCTTTGTGGTTCCTGAACATTGATTGGCTTATCTGAAAAAAAAGCCTCTTGAAAAAAATAACTAATGTGTGACCAGATCTGGATAGTACAAAAACACCCACAAAGCCCCCAACAAACCAGCCTTGTTAGGATTCTCTTTCTCCTGAAGTAGAAAAAAGTACAGTAAACTTCTCATTCCCTCAATGTGATTGAAAGAGTACTTCTGTTGGGCAGGACAAAGCCACTGGCATTGATGTTTGTAACATCCCACTTGCACATGCTGTTCTGGCACATGCAAATGTGGTACATGGGCTCTTTGCCTGTGGAAGCCCAGGCTTCTGGGCCCTCCTGTTCAGTCTCCCTTATATAGTTTTCCTAAGTTGTAGTGGGGTGGCTACTGAACAGGCGTAAGCAGTCACAGCTTTGCTCAGGGCACTGACTAGAGATTGCACCTTGTAGCTGTGGATCTGCTCCTAACTTTCTGTGCATGAAGCTTGCTCTTATAGCTAATTATTAGCAGTGGTTTTGGAGATTCAGGAGTGACAGAAGTTTTTCAACTCACATTTGAACTGAGTTGTAATTTTATGTCTGCTTTTCTAGTCTGAGTCGTGTCTGTAACTGTTCTTTCCTAGAAACAAAAGTCCCTGAACTCCTATGGGAAAAGGCTTAGGCTTCTTGAAATACATTTGGGAGCTTTGAGATACTTAAGACTTCAGCATTCCCAAAGATTAATGGCTATTTCTGTGGTTTTCAGAATTCTTCCAAAGTAACAGGAATTGAATCATCTTGAAAGTAACCAGCCAAAAAATCTAGAGCATGGTGAAAAGGTCCCTAAAATATCTGGTGTTGAGAGTAGCTGTTTGGTTTTTCTGGCATCACTTAAATAAGATGGTTCTCATTATAATCTCCTTCTACTCTGATATTAGGTGGGGCTTTTTCACACAGACTGTACCAACTCGCTTCACATTGAATCCCAAGATAACTGGTGATTTGTTTAGATCCCCTATTGCAATATTAGAGTGTATGAGATCCTTAGAATTTGCTCATCTTGTTTTAAAGTAAGTTTCTAGATGCCATGTTTGTGAAAAAAAAGCTTCAAAATGTGGTGCAGGTATTCCAGAGAGGCTCAGAAACCAATGTGCAAAGGAAAAGAATCACATGCCTTTGTATGTGGTCACATAATTTCTAAATTAAACACGTGGAAAGCTCCCCCCTTTCTTTCCTGTTTTTCTTGCTTACTGTCGCCAGATCACTCCATGTTCAGCGGATTGGGCTGTTTGTTTATTCACCTTTCCAGCACCCATCTCAAGTGTGCTGGAGGTTCCTGTTAGAGAAATGAGAACTACCAAACATGTTATTGCTGTTGCTTATCACCTGAAAAGGGCAACCAGAAATTGTTCTGTGGTCATTTGGATGTTATGCAATGGGAGCTGAATGCGTCTTTGTTCCAATTACCAAAAGTACTAAAATACTGCTTTCTGAGAGCTGAAGAATAAAATACTGCCCTTGGAAACACACATCTGTCTAAATCTTGAAGCCTTTCTCATTGTATCCAATTCTGGAGGAGTATTTTTAGCTGTTGAATTTAGCCCTTCAGAACGTCTTGTGGTTTCTTCCAGGACAGGGCTCAATAAATCACTCTCTTCACAAACAACCAAAGCGTGGTTCGGTGGTTCGGATCTCCTGCAGGGTTCAGAAGTTCAGAGCACAAAAGTCCATCTCGGTGTTCATCTTCCCGTACACAACCAGCAGTGGTCTTCATGATGGGGTCTAGGCAATGCATGCTTGACAGTGTCCATGTCAGTACTGCTTTCTGCAGCGTCTATAGAGCAGAGGAGCTGATGTTTATGTCCCTTGTGTCTCTGACACCTCTAGTTGGACTTGGGCGGAAACCAGTCCCAAGAGGAGTAGTTGTCCTTACACACACCCCCACGTGCCCCTGCCCTGCACACACATGCACCAGGGACATCCAAGCTTGTGAATGTTTTACTCTGCTGCCTTAATTAAATCAGTGCTGTTTATTATGTGTGTCTGTTTCTCCTCCTTCAACACCTCTGGTTTTAGATTATAATTCCTTTATATCTTCATTGTTTTTTAGCAATTGGACAAAGTGTTTCCCAGCTTAACCTTTTAGCAAATGGCAGGAATCCCAGCAGCCATTTCATGGGGCCAGGATTTCAGTATTTCCAGAACCACACATTTGTCCAAGATATTTTTGTCATATTTAGCTTAGTTACTTGAAACAGAATTTTAAGAATGGATTTTTGTTATTTTTTTTCCTTTTCCTTTTATATTTAAAACGTAGATTTACTTCTTATATATTTGAGTATTAGTACCTCAGCAGCCATGGGTTTGATGTTGCAGCTTAGGGACTTAGACCAAGCCTAAGCTCTGGCAGCTGAACCTTGGCTACAGCTGATGGGTCTTGCTCTGGGGAGGGGATGTTCCCATATGTGGTGATAGCAGTTCAGCATCAAATGCCTCTCCTCAGCATCCCTGGAGTAGGAATAATGCTTGACCAAAATGTGACACAGCTGGGGGAAGCCCCCAAAACCTTTCCTTGAACCTTTTGCATCATTTTATTTGGGGGTGGGTGAATTGTTTATAGAGACAAGTGACTTCAGACCAAGATTTGAAACAGGATTTAAAATCAGTGCAGGACTCCTATAAGCCTTTGCAAATACCAGGCATGGAGTCTAATGTGTTGCTGACAGCCCTTGCTGCTCACTAATGCTAGCAGGGCTTGAAATCTGCTTCATAGGATCAGGTCCCCCAAAATTCCATCTTAACAGCATCTGTAAGTATATGTGCAGTAAGAGTGTGCACTCAAACCTTTGCTGCCCCTTTGTTGTTTTGCCAAAATTCATCCTTTGTACAAAACCAGGTGTATTTTGCTGATGTTTCTTACAAGCCCCTGTAATTGCTGTACATTGGACTATTGAGTGGTACTGTACCTGCAAGAATACATGTGGTTTTGCATTACTGAGTTTTATATGCGTTAAGATCACCAACCATGACAATTAAAAATACTTCTGCCTTGCAAAGAGGGAGCTCTGGGTGCTTTCACCATCAACTTGCAAAACACAGCCTGAATTAAAAGTGATTTTCATGTGTGGAGCTCTTGCAAGATCAGGCTTTTGGTGAATACCCAGCTTTGCACATACAGTTTACTATACAGTAAATGTATTTGCAAACTTCCTCATGTCCTTTTTATTAAGAATAAATATTGCTGAAGTGCATGTATTCCTGATATTACAATAACGATCAACTTCAAGAAAGTGAAGCTTTCACTCAGAAAATGAAAGCACAAAGGAGAAAAGGATGTTCAAATTAATACTAAGGCTGTATCTGGGGAACTGATAGACTTCAGGTGGCTTCCGAGCTTCAAGGCTGTGTACTTACCCACATACCATCCTGACTATCGCACTGAGGCAGTGCTGCACATCAGCTCCCCTCTTGTGGTGTGCTTGCCATGAAGGAATCCTGGCTCTGTGGACTGTAAAGGAGTCAGGCTAAGCTATGGTTAGAGACCCAGGCTGGACAATTTGCGACCGAGGCTACATGTGCTTGTTCTTTGGGGGAAAAGCAAACAGAAGGGGATGTACAAAGTGCAGCCCCTGCTCAATCTAGTCATAGGATTTGAAATGTGAGACTTGAGCGCATCTGGGTGCCCTGACTCATGGATCTGTCTCTGTCTCACTTTCTGGCTTTTCATTTTCCCTGGCAGCTTGAAGTGCTCCTCTGCTTGTGTTCAGAACTTCCCAGTCTCAAGAGAATAGTGCAGCTTTGCACTATGCTTATGTCTGTACCTGAGCAGCATCCTCAAAACAGACACTTCAGCTAAGCTCTGTGGGAAGATGGTGCTGCTCACAAAAGGCCTATGAAAGATACTACTTTTAATGCAGCAACGGGAAAACTGCTATCCATTACTTTCAAATTTGCTTTCTTCTTTCATTTTCAATAATGTAATAGGTATAGCATGCAAGAATTTCAGTTTTAATTCTTTCAGTCTCATGCCATTACGTTGCTCATGAGGGCATCTTACTGACCAAACCCAGCTGGACACAATATCTTCACGTCATCCTGGAGATGTGTTAGTATGACAAGATCTCACTAGACTAGTGTGTTTGACAGCATGATTTTGTGACTTGAGGTGATCAAAAAGGAGGGTGGAGCCATGGATTTTTGTCTGGGTTCCGGAGACTTTCAGTGTATTTTATGTCAAACAAGTATTAGACAAAAGGCAGAAATCATCCAGGAAAAAACGATGACTAGTTTTAGGCAGCTGTTAACTCAGTGTATTGACATTGAACAGATCACTACCTGAAGTACTTCAGTTTCTAATCCCATATTGTTTAGCTTGCTCTGTGTTGAAAGCTGCTATGTATTGCCCATCACTTGGGAATTCTGTTATGGAGACAATAAACCAAAAAACGCAGTGCATCTCCTAGGTTTTAAATACTTACCTCTTATTGGATATACCCCTTCATCCCTTCTGCATGCTGCAATGTAGTGATATTATTTGTAGTAGTGATATTTTAAACATTCAAAGCCTCAGCTGTTGTAAACTGGCAATGCGGGGTTGTAGCTTGAGCAGGAGACATTGAGCTAAGTCCTAATTCTAGCTTTCCTCCTTCCTTGCTTAATTTCCTTGAGAAAGAGCTATTCTGCATCTTGAATATCCTTGTGGACTGTTCATTGAAGTCTTTCTTGTGGACGTGCTGTTCTATAGGGTGTCCAAGAAGGGCTGAGTAGTGGGAAATAAACTGTTCTTTCAGTAATTAGATATGATCCTGCTGATAAAGCCTAGGATGCTGTTGCCTGTCTCTGCTGCCAAGGCACTGCTATTCTGCTCTGCCAAGATCCCCAGATTCCTTTCAGCACTGTTGCTTCCCAGCCAGTCCCCAGCCTGTGCTGTTGTGAGGGGCTCCTCCTTCTGTGGTGTGGAAATCTGCATGTGCTCTCCTGGTATTTCATTAAGGTCCTATTGACCCGTTCCTCCAGCCCATTTCTGTCCTTCTAAATGGCAACCCTGTCCTCAAGCCTATCAGCTGTTTCCCCCACTTTAGTGTTATCTACATGCTTGATGAGAGTGCACTCTATCATCCTCTCCAGGTCATTGGCAATGATATTGAACAGAATAAAACTTCTAAACAATATATCCCTTCTAGTCTCCTATAATCAGGACCACCTTGTAGTTAGTATACTTATTTCCAGTAAGAATATGTGCCAGTTAAGAACCATTTATTGAACTCCAGGCAGGTGGCAGCTGTGGAAAAATAAGAATCTTTTACTACTTAACTAGCTATATAAAAACTATAGAAAAATGGCTGACCAAAGTAATCAACCTCAGTGGTGGCCTGGTAAACAGAACACATACAGTTGTAATTGTATATAAGCTACGCATTATTCCTTCTTTCCATATTACTTACTATTGCAAGTTAAGAGGTCGTTTTCTTATATTACATCACTAAAGAATGCACTGCTTGATCAATTATCCCCAAGTGAACTGAAGTGCAATAGCTGATAGCCCACATCTTTATGTTGTGACATTTATTTGATCTTGTGTGCATGTGTCTGTAGACACATTATGGTAGAAAGCCTTTAATGAGAACAGTTTGTTGATCCTCTGAATTCTGCATGTACTGGCTTGTTCTTATTAAGCAAGCATTCTGGTCTATAGAATCAATCGAAACCACCTGCATTTCCTTTGAACTGGAGCCTTGCTTTCAACTGAGCATCCTAGTGCTGTAATACCTCATCATATGCACAGTAGGAAAAAGCACTTACACATTTGACTCCCTCCGTGTGCATCCACTGAAAGTTTGCCAGGCACGTAATCATGCATATGTCATTACAAGAGACTAAAACTGATTTAACCAGTCTTTATTTATTGTCAAAGGTACCTAAAATGTGAGGCAGGGCCCAGGCAAGGAGCAAAGTGCAATGTGGCCATGTGAGCAATCTGTGGAGCTTGTCACAAGTCCATGCCAAGTCCCCTTGGCATGGGCCAGCCCTGGTCAGAAATATATGAGGGTCTGGGAGGCAGATATCCATACTGCAGCACTCATGCTGGTTAGTCCTAGTGAAAGACTAAACCCAGCCAGACTTGAATTGAGCTTCTCAGCACTACATCTGCTGTGCAGCAAAACTGTGTCTGGAGAAGTCCGAGTTTCGAGCAGCTATTGTGAACCCTCAAGGGGTTTCTAGGATCTGGGGATACTCAGAGCCAAACAGGGAATTACTGGCTCTCCCATGGGAATTCTAGTGTAAGAGGGAAGGAAGGTGTAGTGCTTTGGCTGTGGGCTCTGTCTATTGAGTGGATCCTATGGGTTTGCTGTCTTGCTTCTCCCTGCTTGAAAAAAATGTATTTAAAAGGCCATTTTCGATCTCATTTAAAGGGTGCAAAGAAAGCACTTCTTGTGAGAGCAGTCCAAAAGGAATATATGCAATATGTTGAGACTGGAGCTATAAGTCATACTTAGTGGTAGTGATGAATTTTACAAGGCAGTGCAAGTAAGTAATGACTGAAATGCAGATGCATCAATTCAGACTGTATAAAACATTTGGGACTGATTCTGTCCTCAGCCTCAGTTTGCTGTATCATGTCATGACAGCCTGAAGTAAAAACCTCAGTGTTTTAATAGTGCTACGGGGTGCCCTTGCCCTTGTTACGCACACAGTGGGTTGGGGAAGTGCAAGGCAGTTTAAATACCACTTCTGTTCTTCTGCAGATTCACTGCTAAGTTTTGTCTAAATTAGTTCCCATCTTTTAACTCTCAGGCACTCTTAGCAGAGCTCTGTGTTGTCTTGTTTTCCAGTACACAAAAGAATGATGCAGCTTCGTGGAAAGAGCTTTCTGCAGAGTCAGTTAAAATTTAAATGAATAGATTCTTAGACACAATTAGATATAATAGATTCTTAGATACAATTGAAAAACATGCTCTGCACTATTCTGTCCTTGATTCTATCTCAGCTATTTAAAACATCTCTTTGTGTGCAACTTCTGGCAAAGATGATAGTGACAACAGATTCGAAATCTCTCCTGAGTCTCACCTGCTTCTTGTTGGTATGTGTGTGAGCATGTAGGAATAGCTATTGTGTTACACCTTGAATAATCATTTAAGCTGGAGCACAAATGACTAAATGTGCTAAAAGTTTTCACCTGTTTGAGTTGCTGGAGATTTTTCATACAGCTCTGCATTGTTGTCACCTTCAATGGGTGTGACTGTGAGGTCCAACCTCCTCAGTAGTAGGAAATTTGGTTTGATCCAGTTCGCTGGCATAGTTAAGGGTAAAAAGTGGTAATGAGCTTCATGTACTTTTAATTTGGGTAAAGCAAAGTTGTTCTGTTTCTCATTACTCAGCCTCACATCAGGGAGAACTTATCCATTTATTTAAGACTAGATTGACCTCTACTTAATCTTTGTCCCACGATCCTTAGGATCTCTAATATTTCTTTTTGTTGTCAGATACCTCTGTTGTCACGAGGTACTTGAAACCCTGACTCTGAATTCATCTGGGCTGCACTGGCAGCTCTGGGTGATGATGGTGGTAGTGGTGTCATTGATTAGCTGCAGGCTTCTCTATCCTGAACTCAGCTAATAAGAATTTCTCAATTTCAGCAGATGTCTCTGCTCCTTTGCCAAATGGGGAGGTTTGGGACTAGTGATGTGAAAGTCTAGAAACTTGCCACTTAGTCCACCACCTGGGGAGATTCTCTTTGTGTAAAAGCAGTTCACCATAGTGCAGTTTTATGATATGCTATTTTCAATGTTCTCTTTTTTTCTGTCCTATCAGTCAGAGAACTGTTTTAAAATCCATTAAAAAAAAAAAAAAAAAAGGATAACCGTACAAATACAGGCATTATGATTGTTTTCTTAGCTATGTTCATATGCATCCCTATTATCATAGTGCCTGGATGATGTACTCAACCCTCTTCAGTCCAGCCTCCCAATCCTGAGTAGTCTAGATAAGAGAACCCAGTGGAGCCTTTTGCCTTCCCTGGGGACCTCAGTTCAGTTTCTAACCCTTGAAACAGATTTACCTGTAACCTGGCTTGAGTGAATTGAATTTCAATACTTCAGTTCTCACTGCTGAAAAAATGAAGGTCACGGCACATGACAGAGGAACTTGATATAGAGACCCATTAAAGATGCCCTCAGATAATGTGGTATGAGGGAGGTTCCCGAGAGAAGAATCCATGGGAAAATACAGCCCAGAGAGGCAGAAAAGCCATGCTGTTCCCCTCTAACCCTCCATTTTAATTTGCAGTTTCCTCTAGCAGTCTTTGCTCACTCTTGTTCAGAAAGGGATTGGATTTAAGCACAAACTTTGACAGAAATAAACAAAAATAAAATTATCAAATCCATAACAAATGATGACTTTATGCAATCAAATAGCTCTAATGTCAGCAGGTCAAAGACAGAACAGGCGGAAATAAGAAAGATGCTATTATTGCCCTGAGGCAAATGAAGCTGCAGGAAAGTGGTGGTACTGCCACAAATACAGAGATTGGGCACAGAGAGGAGGTCTGGATTTAGGTGCTGGTAAGCACTTTCTGTGGTTGATACTGCTTAAC
This sequence comes from Psittacus erithacus, assembly GCA_009867235.2. Classification (NCBI taxonomy): domain Eukaryota; kingdom Metazoa; phylum Chordata; class Aves; order Psittaciformes; family Psittacidae; genus Psittacus; species Psittacus erithacus. Next base: position 112,670 of record WYDI02031033.1, on the reverse strand, counting down.
ACTTTTTGCTGTCAGATCTCCAGCTGAATTGTTAAGGGCTTGTCTTCTCTCCTTTATGAGACAAAGAAATCCAGCCTGCAGGTCTTCTATATGCTTTATCAAATTTGTTTCAAAGAATGAGATGAAATGAATGCATAATTTAGAGTGCCATCTAACCAAACTAATATATGCACAGTGTAGACACCTAAAGTTAAAGGAGATTCATCCTACCTTGGAAATCAAGGTATGATGTTGCTTTTCTAAAATGTTTTTGAGAGGATCAGGCATAGGGATTCTTAAACCAACACAAACAAATAGAAAAAGAACATGCGGTGCATGCATCAAGGTACCATACAGTGGGCATTTACTGCATTTTTAAGTATTCTAGGCGGTAACAGGCAATGTGCTGAAAATATGGCCTGACATAAGGATCCTTCCATTTTACAAGCCCACTTAAAGTTTGTCTTTATAGTCTACTTTAAAAAGAGCAGTAATCTTAATTCCTACAATCTTGACCTCAAATTGCATTTTAATGTTTTCTCCATAGCAAAAGAGCTGTGATGCAGATGGCATTACCTCATGTAAATCCTGATGGCAAATTCTGTTTCATTGCCAAAAGCATGGCATTATTGCACACCAGCTCTGGAAAATGCACAATATCTCTTTAAGTGGAAATCTTGAAAAAAATCTGAGATCTAAGATAGGAAACAATATAGGCCAAGAACCCCAGTATTTTATGGAAATATCACAACGAGTGTGTATTGGGCCAGATCTTAGATGATGTAAGACTGGCAAAACTGAGATATGCCTCCTCAATCAGAAGATCTGGCCACTTATATTCTGTTTTCTTTTGTAGTTAACAATACTGGATTGCTACTCAAGAAAAGTTGGCTCAGCTGTGAATTCTGCAACAAGCATGATGCAGAAGGGGGCAATTCAAAGTTGCCTTTGCTTCCATGTGCAAACTGTAGCGAGCGTACTTGCCTGGCTTATCTGGGCAGCTGTGAGTGTGCTCCTACAGCATAGGATCAGCATGGGTGTCCGGAAAGATCACACACATCTGGTTAAGGATCAGTACTTTTATTTCCTGACATTTTTAGGAGCTTTGCTTAGTAGATTTCACTTTCATCTAGGAGTGCCTTAGTACAAAAGCCCAGGAACTCCCAGTAATTGGGTGGAAACAAATGTCTTGAAAATTAACCTTTTTTTTTGAGGCAAAAAGTTCTAATGATGGAAAACACCAAACCTTGGTCAAATAAGAAAAATAACCTCTTTGAGGCAAGCCTCTTTCCCATAAATCGAAACCTCTGAATGAAGTGCCTGCCAAAGAATGCTCTCTTCCTGGAACACAGGGAGCAGAAAGCCAGCAACTTGCTTTGAATGTGTTGAACTGAATTTTACAGCGATGTGTGATTTCTAGACTGACCCCAAGCTGGCCTTTTTTCTTTTGCTCACAAATACTACTACTGGTTCTTCCAATTCATTGCTATATTCCTGAAGGATTGCACATAAACTTGGAGATTTGTGGAAGAAAACATCTTGAATATGAAGCTGATCATAAAGCTACCAACCCCCTAATAATACTCCCTGCCCATTCTTGTGGTATAAAAATATAACTCATGTTAGTCCAGTGAACAGCAAGTAAGACTCTGGAGGGCACTCTGGAAGTCTGTTTTGGCTATAGTACTACTTTTCCCTGTTTAACTTTGTAAACCTGTAATTGGCAATAAAAGAGACCGCACTTTTGCTTTTTTAACTAATATTTATTTAAACCTTACCATAAGGTGCACATAGTGGTTTCTTTTGTTTCCAGCAGGATAAAATTCATAAGCAGAGACCAATTTATCATTAAAAAAGGTAGTTTGTATTTTTAACCTAAAATGTCCAGCTTCACAATGTGTTTTTAAGAGATTTAGCGGGCTTTTTTTCGCAACCTTTCAGTGCTCTCCTGTACATGCATGCTACTGTGTGGGATCTCATACTGGAAATAGAGGCCCCTTTGGATAAAGGCAGAGGACCCCTTCTCTGTGTGTATCTGCGTTAGAGTCAGCTGGACAAAGCTGCCTGATCCCGATTATTCTACCATGAATCTGAAGTTCTTACATGATTTTTTTCAATTTTACAGCTACTTCTATACAAATACAGATCAAGTAGGGCACAATGCATCTGTTTATCTTAAGCATGCATGGTTTTAGTGTGGTTTTTTTCCCCTTTGAGTTTAATGTGAATTTTGACTTTTTTTTTTGGAGAAGAGGAAGGAAGATAGCTTTTTTCAGGTAAATTAAATAGAAAAACAGACGCTGAATTGAAAAGACAAAGGGTAGATATTTCTGTAGAGATGTACACAACACTTCTAGTGAAGATCCCCATATGTAGTGAAACGGAAAGCTCTTAACATTTCAAGTCACCTGTTTGTTGTTGAACAATGATCTTGTCTACCTGCTTCAGTTTTAATAATAAAAAACTCCCCTTTTTTTGGAAGATGTTCATATACATGGATTTCAGGTTTGCCTGTGCTTTAGTTATTCATGGAAAATAATTTTCACTTAATCCACTCATCCAGGTTGCCTAATCTTAAAATTATTCTGAATCTCACCTAGTGGGCAAAGCTAATGCTATGCAAAAAGGGCAATAATTACAAGTAGAAAATGTACCAGAAACTAGGAAGCTAGGCTGGGCAAAGTACCATGGTGTATTTGCTATGTTCTCTATATGCTTTCTGAAAGACTCATCTATCTTTTGCTTTCAAAGTCAGGGCACTAGGCTAGAGGCATCTTTAGCTTGACACTGTTACAAGAGTTCTTACGTTTCATGCTATGAAGAGAAGAACATCTGGAAATAAAAGCTTTGTCTGAGGCTGGGCTGAGATTCTTGGTTGCCTCTTAAAAGAGAATATAATGTTGACTGTTTTCATCATATAAATATGAACAACAGCAAAAAATCTGTCAGGGTTTGATGAGATGTTGTGTCATAGCAGACAGTTTTTCTCATCTCTGATTTCAGACTTTAATACAGAAACCATCTGCTGAGGAGCTCATTTATTTATCACAGTGGATTATCTGTTTGGATAATATTTCACAAGATTCAGGGGAAAAGCAGTGATAGATTTGGCTGTTGAATTCATCAGCTAAAACTAAGCACAGGCTCATTTGCTGTCTTACAAGTATCATTTAGGAGACTTAGACCATCAATATAGCAAAAACCCAAGTGAGCCTAATGACTGCCTTCTTAGCTGGCACTGACATTCAGGGAAACAGCTAAAGCCTTCCAGAGGCAAAATATAAGGTTAGCATGTGATGAAGAGCCAAGGCACCCTCGCACTGTGAAAGCCTGTAACGTATGTGCCTCACATTACGTAATGGGAAGTGCTTTGGTTTACATGCAGAATATTGCTGCACCCTGTAATCATCCCCTCCTTGTCTGAGTTCAGTGACAGCTTTGAACTTGCTGATTGCTTTGGCAGGAGTAAATAAGAGAGAAAAGAACAGATTACGGGGTGACCCTGCCATTATGGTGATAAGCACCTTTCCCAGTTATGGGAGGCTGACGTTCCCCCAACATCTGGAGATTGTTCCTCACATCTGGTGGTTGCTGGCTCTCCTCCTCTGCATCAGCATTTCCTCAGCTCCTTGGCACATCAGGTGCTCACAGTGGGAGCCGTGAGCTCTTCTTCACAAGAAGAGAAGAGCTCTTTCTGTATCCCACCAGCTTTCTGCCTGCTGCCCCAAGCCCAGCACAGAAGGTGTGGGGTGAAGATAAAGGGTCTTCTGACACAAATCCTGTGAGATTGCGAGCCCTGGGGCAGTGACCATGCAAGGGCTGGCAGTGCCCATGTCAGTGCTGGCCCAGAGGTGTGTCCTCTGAGATGCTACAGACAGTGCCTCACGTTGCCATCAAGGGACAGCATGAGAGTGAGCCCATTGGTTCTGGGGAGTGGACTCAGGAGGCAGTTTTTGAAGTGAGTGCATGTGAAATGTAGATAAAGGTATTTAGGGCCTATTCAATACCTTATGATACAAAGAAACTCATACAAGCAGGCTGAAGTTGTGTAAGAAGCTCATCTCTTGGTCCACTACAGGTGTGACCAACAAAATCTTCATACACTAAGCTGAGTCTATGGGTTGGCAAGCCCCTTGTGTCAGGCAAAGCATAAAGGGATGGGAGAATCCAAAGAGGTAGAGCCTTGTGCCTCATGGAGACGTGTGGGTAGAGGACCTCCTGCCCTGGCAGGCTCTTTCTGTTGAAATTCTCACCTACATTATGAATTGCAGGGCCAGGTTTCTGGGAGGCAGCTGAAACACATTTTTGTGTCCCTAAGGATTTTTGTCTCTTCCATGATCCTCTTGAAACATTCTGATTTAAATGTACTAGTGTAGCTTCTTTTTCTCTTGGGCTTGCCCACCATGGAATTTTTAATTAACATCTGCCTCTCTGACTAACATAGTCCTTGTTCCAAGTCTTTAAATGCTATCTTAGGGAGTTTCAGTGTTTTGCAAAAGTTCTTTCTCATACAGTTTGTCTGTCTTTTCTATTTCTTCTGTGCCATTCTCTTCTATTTATTTTAGCTATCCTTAGGCACCATAATTTTAGTATAACTGATATCCAGGAGTTTTCTGATCCAAAGCTTTAAGTCATATATTACTCCATGGGATTAGCGCTGTGTGAAACCGCACAGTGCTGGATTTGACATTAAGAATATGGATCATGTTTTAAAAATTCATTTATGCAACTATCGGGTAAAATTAGACTCAGACAAGCTGTTCTTGTCACAGACCCATGAAACTTCTCAAGAAGTTTCCCTTAACCAAAGCTATTTGCCTGCAGGGCATGAAGTATCCACAATACTACAATGGGAAAAACTGTGTTTTGTGGTCGGTTAGCAACGTGTAGTTATGCAAGTGTATTATGAAGTTGGTTATCAGCACGTTATATTATTGGAGTGCTGAGAAATACCTGAGTAATTTGAAGATTTATTGGTGTCATATTTCTGTATTGACAATAAATTTCTGGGCTCAAATGTTGAGTATCTTCTGCCCCATGAAGACCCCAGACAGTCACAGACATCTGGGCAGTGTCCTCATGGAAGAAGTAGACTTCACTGGCATGTCATGGAGCCTGTGTAGGACATGAAAGTGGTTCCAAATTAAAGGATGAGAAATGCATTTTCCTGAGAAATGATACCTCATGGCTCAAGTGCAGAGACCAGCAGTTAGAAAGGGGCCATAATTTTACAGTCTGTTCTGTCAATTATAATTCACAGCATGTTCCACAATGTCGCACACATAAACAGACTCAGAGGCTCCTGACCGACTTCAGTTTCTTGCTGCTAAAAGCAAATCTTTCCTTCTCCGTATTCCTGGAGTTGTTTGCTTTTGGAAAGAATATAAGCATGCTAATATTTGCAGGTCTGAAAACTGAAGGGGTTTGCATCTGAATGACTAAAGTTCTTGCTAAATTGTAATCTGTTGGAATTTAGGTCCATATTCACAGGCATAAGTTTCTGAAGGGACATAGATCCTTCTGCAGGTCTTCCACAGGAATAGCTACTGTGATGTAGGCTTCCTCAGACATGATCCTGCAGGCAGTAAGGAGGCTGTGAAAGGGGTCCAGCTACAACAGCAATTGTCAAGTGGCCTAAGCTCAGACGTGTCAGAAGTCCCCCTCTTAATGCCTTCTTCAGTTGCAATTTGATGTGTGCTTGGATCCTTGTCCATGTCAGCTGCACAACCTCTGCAGTTTTGCCTCTTTCTGACCGGGCCTGTTCTAGAATGGGCCTATTCAGGATTTTCTATCTATTATTTATTTATTTATTTATTTATTTTTACTTTAAATTAAAGGTGTATGCTGAATTCACTGGCTGTAAAATGCATCTGAATCACAGTCCTGGAGGCTAAAACCCCCTCTGCCTTTCCACAGAACTGCTCCAGTTCTTCCACTCTGCCTTATAGAGGCGCAATAATCCAAACCCAATAGGAAAAACCATGGAGGAGTTGAACGGTGCAGTGTGCGTGTCTGTTTAACCATCATTTACATCCCTCATGAGACTGCCAGCAAAGCAGCATATTAACATCACTCTTGGTATCTTGCTTATTTCATTTATGTAGTTATTCATTGCACAGGAAACAAGACCACTAAACCTATACTTAAGTCATCAAAGAGCATTCAGTGATAACCTTTATCAGGCCCATTTCAACATCTTTCAAAGCTAATCTTGCAATATGACAAGAAACAGTTATGGAGGGAAGCGCTGACTGGTTCCATGCAAATGCAATCTGTTCATGTGGCTGCTGCTTAAACAGGGTGTTTCCTAAGGGTCTCCAACCTTCAAACTTGTAGAGAAAATAAACTTTAAATGGTTTTGATTTTTACGGCATTATTTAGACAAAGTGGTCAAGGACACATGGGTCTGATTTTTCTCTTTGCACTGTGAAAATCAGTCACAATATCACCCCCACCTTTATCTGCTGACCTTTTGATGCTCTATATCTGTATTTATACTAAACTGCCATGAAAATGCACTGCTTCTGCTGAAGGAAAGACAGTGTACAGCTGCAGAACAATACTGTCCTTCTTCCTATTCTGTTCTGCATCTGATGTTTTCTTATAACTCTGAATCACAATCTTTCTTTTATAAGGATAGTAATTCATTGATTTGGAAAGTAAAAAGAATGGCTTAAATCCTATATGATGTCTTAATTTCTAAGGAAATATAAGCTGCAAAGAACAAAAAAATAAGTAATTCATGTTAATAGATAATTAGGAAAGCCAGAAGAATAGATGTGAGGAGCATCTAAAAAATTAGGGTAATTTAGCGTTCACTTGGCAAAGTTTATTTCATATAAAATTCCATTGTTAAGACTCTCAGCTTCAAAACTGAGAGGTAAAAAGCTTTTCTGCCCCTGGAATGCCTTCTGTGACACCATTATGGCATGAAATAAATTACATGTTTAACTGAATAGAGTTCAATAGAAAGGATTTGAAATACAAATTATTATTTACTTAATGTTTGACCAGTAAATATACACAACAGTAATTTTTGACATGTGGCCTTATGATGTAGATTTTTCAGTAAATATTAAAATCTATAGACCTTCTTCTCTTATTTGCAAGTAGTAGGTTTACTTCATGATTTGTGTCCCTGTCAGAGAAATGTAAAGCTTACCATGCCATGAAGGATTGTTTCCTTATGTTAGTGTGAGCAGCACTGGGTCTACAGTCTCTCTTCAATGGAAAGTAAAATAACTTTGTCACACAATATAGCATGAAACAAGCCAATTTCCATGAAGTAAAAGGGAATCTTCCCATCAGCCTCAATGGAAACTGGACTGGTCTAAAAACAACAAGGGAATAGATGCATTTCAGTGTGTTTAAAAAAGTCCCATGACACTCTGGAGACAGAGCACTTGTATCAGCTGCATGAAAGGCAGGTATTCAGTGGGACACCTTTAGTGAAGAAAGGGTAGAAACTTGGATAGTATTTACTGGTTTTCATTGTGCAAAGTATCTCAGAGTCTCTTTAAACCCCACACAGATAGACAATGCCAAAGTCCATATATTTTACTAAGAATCCAGTGAGCTTGTTTGATTTGGTACACATGCATTGGAAAGCTTTTGTCCTTAACGTGGTTTAAAAACATCTAGTGGAATTAAACTTAGTAACAGTGTCTCTCTTCCTACTACACATGTACATAGTTCATGTTTATACCAATGAACTGCAAAATAAGATTGGGATTTTCTTCCTTGTTTTTTTTTTTTTCTTTTGTCCCAGAAATCTGAATCTCAAAACTTGTTATTATGGGCCACTGTCAGACTTCGCAACTTTCATTCTGACTTTTTATTTCCTGAATTATTTTGGGTTCATGAAACCCACAGTTTTCAACATTTCCAAACGTTTCACTACCTTAAACACAAGGGATACGTTGTGCAAGACTAGCATCCTCTCTTCTACCTAGGTCAGTTCTTTGTATCACTAAAACTCACTCATTGCCATAGAAGTGCTCCATGTACCAAGGTGACAGGACAGTCTCTAAACAGTGACAGCTGAAGTGACTTGAAGCAGCTAAAATAGCTCCTTGATAATGCTTTGTTAATCTAGTTTGCTCAGACTTTAAAAAAACCTAAGGAACACTCACATAAATTAAATAAAAAGGTATATTTTACTTATTCATGTAAAACATGATTGTTTGGAATTTTTTTGTTGGCTATTTTTTCCCACACTTACTATCAGTTTGTACAAATTAGCTTTAAAACAGTACACGAGTATGTTAGATCATTTGGAAAGGCTTATTTCTGAAGGGAATCAGGAGCTACAGTTGAATATTATCCCCCTTTGTCTATGTCAAAAGATAACTAAACCAAATAATAGACAACAGAACCAATAAACTTCCTTGTGCATTCAGATTCTCCTTGGTGCTTTCATTTCCTATCTTGTCTGATGAGGTTGCAAGACCTTGGGGGACTGATGGCTTGATTTTTGCCTGCAAAACATGGAGCACACCTGCAGTGCTGAAAGAAATACAGGAGAAGAAAGTGATATGTGCAAATCTTTCCAATATGTAAGCACTCTAATTCATACCGCAGCATTCGAGAATGATCCCACTGTATGGCTGAATAATTTATCACATCTGAGTTTCAGTCGTTTACAAGACTTACAAGAATATCCAGATTTATAATCATCCCAGTGTTCTGGAGGAATTCCAGGTTAAATAATTATATTGTACTGGTACTCTCCAGTTTTCTGATTTCAGCTGACATATTCATTTTTACTTCCTCTTTCAATATGCTGTTAAGCCTCTTTCAAGGACCATCCAAGAAGTAGCAGACCTTCAGTGGTGTATATAGAAGGATTCCTTTGGCTCCAACATATAGCTAGCTAATTCTTTCAGAGCCTATGAGAAGAGTAGGCCTCTAAAAAACATGCTGGTAATTTTAATTAAAGCTTTGGTCATGGGTGCAAACAGTAACTGACCTCTGACTTTGATGAGAGCATGACTGGGTTTTAACCATACTCCACTAGAAACATTGCAGTGAAGTCCCAAATCACACTTTTGTGAAATGCTAAATTAAGAACCTGACAGTTTTTCTTGTATTTCCAGTGTGTTTTAGGTACAGTGTAACATCTTCAGCATAAACACAAAGGTCAAAAGCCAGAAAACACCTGAGTCTATCTACAAAAGGAGCAGACACACAAGAGCAACACAGAAGTGGAAAGCTTGTCAGAGCAGAGAACAGGTTTGGGTTTACTTCTGCTTTTTCATTCATAATTTGCTAGAAAAAAAAAAACAATTTATAGAGGATTTGGAGGTTCTTAATAGGTCCGTGTTTTCCCTGGTCACCAGGACTTTTCATCAATGAGTGCAGAAGACCCTGAGGGTCTGTGACCACCTCTGTCTAAATGAACTGGAGAACAAAGCGTGAGAAAAAAAGACAGTCCAACTCCTTGATGCTCTAGTTCCTCAGTACACCTCATAAGCAGTATATGCAGCTAATGTTTCTGTGAATATATACTGATGAATGAGTAATGCATACAGCTGATCTATTTGTCATCTTCTTTTTACATACTGGACTGATGAGTTTCTCTCCTGCCTTCTGGGATGAATTTGCCATTATATCCTTGAATACATACATGTAACTTCATGACATTGACATCGCTGTTCTCCTGTTCTTCTTCAAGAATGGGTAAATGGATTTTGTGCTGCTCTTGTTAGAGTGGGAACAGAGTTTGCACTTCAGAACAAATGTTACAAGTGATATAAACAGTGCCATTCTCATGCCAAAGTACATGTTTAAGATTAAGCTTCTATTTAATTACATTGGTGAATTGCATTCCTTTTGAGTTACAAGGCAGTGCTACAGGAAACAGTTTCATAAATCTGATTTTCTAATTGCCATCATCTCCTATTTTGAACTGTATATACAGATGAGTGTGGTAAGTGTCCACAGAGCCTTCACATAGATATTTAGGATCACAGAAATATACTTTACTTGCATCAAAGTATTTATAGATAGAAGTATCTATCTTCTGGGTAGAAGATAGAAAAATGAGCATGTGTGTACACGTCTTAAATTGTACTTCTTGCCTAGAATATGGATCCCAGGAATTCAAAAGCAGAGCATCTGGAGATTGCTACCTTAAACTTTATGTTGCCTGTTGAAGAGCTCTGCGTCGGGACTGAGAGTGTTTTAGGAGCTGTGTTACCTGCCCTTGGCTGCTTTACTCATTATTGCATATTAATACCTCAGGAGAGGTAAATCTGGGAGGGAACAGATTACTCCAGACAGATATTTGTTGTGTGATCTGTGAGGTGAGAAGGGGGCCAGGCAGGTTAGTCTTCATCACCCTGCCTTGTTAGCAGAGGTGAAACACCCCATTGCCTGTATAAACTTGTTCTATGCTCTATGCCCATATCATGCTGCAGGTTTCTGAAGCTTCATAATAGCATTTAGCAGTAGGGGGAGGTCTAAGCCAAGCAGCCCTGGTTGAGAGCTTGGCAAGGAAGCTAAGAGAAGCTGCCACACAATGTGAGAGAGACGTGGCCGGAAAAGCTTAAGCAAGTTTCTTAAAGCAAAGAAAAAAAAAAAAAGTGAGTAGATGCAAAGAGAGAGGATGGGGAGCCAAAAAATAAAAGCAGCCAGAAAACTAAATACATGCAGCTGAAGAACTTAAAACATTCAAGAGGAAGACATGAGAGGTGGCCAGAACAGCATTAACAAAACAGACTCTCCCTTTCCCTTCCCTGATCATCTTTCATTCCACTACATCCTTCTCCTCAGCCCTTGGCTCCCCATCCTTTCCTTCTCCCTCCTTCTAGCCATTGTAGAGAATGGCAGCTTCAAAAACTATCTTCAGCTCAGCTTTGCACAGGACTAAGAGGCTGATACAATGGCCAGATTACTGAGTGAATTTAGGCAGAAAGCTAATACAATAAACCAAGAATTAAGACACTTCTAAAAAATTAAGGATTTTTTGCCATTCAGTATATAATATTTTTCTCTTTTTAAGGAAGGAGCAGCTGCAAATACTTGTGACCAAGTGCTGTGATAGTCTTGGCTTGTGGAGGTGTTCTATGTCCTGTTCTTGAATGTCACTTTATTTACCTAGGACAACCTTCCTGAGCAAAGTCAGATGAAATGTCATGCCTTGTAATCATACAGTGAAGAATGTGTCCTCTTAGTCTTTTTGGTTGCATGATGGCAAAAAAAGCAAGGAAAGCATTTTAGTTCATCTGTGACATTCAGAATTTTGTTTGTTAGCTCTTTTTCTTTGCTGTCACACATGTAGTTCAAAAAAGCAAGAGTTTTGATGTTGTAGCAAGTAGGTGAACAGTAAAAAAGCATTTCCACAGTCAATCCAGTTCTAGAGAAAACCTTTCCAAATTCAGTGGAACAGATTTTGGCAGGTAAGAGGAACTACTGGCAGTGGATAAATATTCCTGGAGACATTGCTAGTGAAGACATTGGTTTAAGTTGCAAATGCATCATCTAAGTCATTTCAGTTATGTTATTTTGTTCTGTTACAGTGGTGAGGAATAGGATCTGTTGTGCCCTGCACTGTACAAGCACAAAAGAAAATGCTCTTTCTGTCCCTGAAGATTGCAGTCCAGGGATTAGATTTGTGTAAAAAGCAGGGAAAGTACTATGGAGTAGAAAGAAATTTTGTTTCTCAATTTCAGAATGAATGTAGTACTGGGTTGCCCAAACACACTGAATATCAGTGGCATAGCTGGAACTAGATGATCGTAAGGTCCTTTCAAACCCTAACTATTCTATGATTCTATGAATGCGGATTTCCAATACCAGGACCCAGGCTGACTCTATTAAAAGTTTCATTCTTGTTGGATTGTTCTTAAGTACCGGAAACTGTTATTGGCCAACAGCTTTTCATGAATATAGTAGGTCAGACCAAATTCAAATATTGCATTTTATTGTATTTCTAATGCCATTAGGAAATCGAGAAACTCCTTGTGCTGGTCAACAGGCGAGTGCGGCACACCTAGCAGTATCAGGGCTTGGAATGTTTTAGGAACTGTTTAAGTAAGTCCAATGGCTTTACTCTGGGCATGCGCAATTCTGATTCTGGTCTTTTTATCTCGAGTGATTAGAACTCAAGTTTCTGTCTATATTTTAGAGTCAGTCTGTATCACCTGATTTCCAGCTAACTTTTCTCAGCACAGCCCAGCTGTGCTGGCATGGGTTCACCTGAGGTCTTTTGAGCTGATGTATATTTTGCTCTTGGTTGCAGCTGTACCTCTTTTCACCTGTCTCAAGCTCTTCCTATCATTTTCACACTAATTCTCACACTACGTGTCATCTGGGAAGTCTTTCATGTTTTCCTCTTTTTCTTTGAAACTCTGCAGAGCTTGCGTGTATCATTCAGAAAGAGTAGCTTCCTTGGTAATTGCTATACTGCAGTTTCAGGTGTGCATCCTTACAGCTAAACTAGTTTGGAAGTGTTCCAGAAACCACTGTTGTGAGAAAATAATTATATTCTTTGTTTTCCTTTCATGGATGTTCATTACTTGCAGATGTAGAGCAGAGTATTGACAAATTCGCCTTCACTTTTACTCCAAAGTTCTGGAAAGTTGTAGTTCTGGCAGGAATTTTCCTTATTTCATTCTTCCACTCAGGGTATTTTGTAAATGTGGGGGGCTTTTTTTCCTTTTTTTATGGTTTTCCCCCTTTGGCATCACGTATTGTTCATAAACTTCTTTGGGTAGGGCAGGCTCAATCGATGCCTATATTCTTCTGACTTAGCCAATGTGATGAGAACTGGATTGTATAAAAGCTGATGTCAGATCTTCTGTCCCATTCCCTATAACAAGCTCCTGTAATAGCTCACTGATAGCCTTATGCCTATTTGGAATTTCTGAAGCCATCAGGGATGACAAGTGAGGAGACTGGTAGATAGACTGGGATATGCAAGCCAAAAACACAGCCTTGCAGTTAGAAGAAACAGTCAGAATAGGGAAGTGTCTAACGAAGGTTCTTGTGGCAGAGCAGTGCTGTGCAAAGTGAACACCTCTGCTGGGATGCAGATGTTACTATCTCCTGAATGAGATGTAAAACCAGATACACGCCGTTTATGGTTGTAGAGGTCACATGGGACCTTTTGCAAGATTAAGATCTCAGAATGCCAGCCAAGTCCAACTCTGGCAGTTGAATTCTGCCTATCTAAATTTTACAACAGTTTAATTTGGAAGACTTCACTTCCCCTTCCGCAAACACAGCTGTGTAACACTGCTGGTGCAGAATGTCTGCTGCTTTTCATCCGGGAGGGTATTTCAGCACTGCTTGTACTGACCCATGAACATACAGCTTGTGAAGTACTTGCAGCGTATTCATGATTACATTTGATTTAAATGTATTACGGGCATTGTGTATGCATGCACACACACAAGTACATGCACAGACTTTCTTCTGTGTATTTTTCTGCAGGCTCACCTATATGGATTGTTCATGTACTGCTGCATGGAAGATATCCTCATTGGGCCAAAATATACTTTCAGCCAGATAGTTTTACCAACATAGTTTATTACATAATAACACAAAAATTAGCAGGGAAAGCTCCAACTGTATTTTTAATCTTTTCTCTTTCAACTAATAGCTGGTATTGCCAGGAATAGCAGGGTATTAATCAGTGTTAAATCATCATAATAGGCAATATCACCACAGGGCTTGAGCATTAAATGCATGAGGTACTAAACAATCCCCAAGCACTGCTGAGTAGGCTGAGAACAGGATTATAAACTGTAAGTCAATTGATTAGTCTTTAGCGGATCTAGCTGTGGTCTGGACAGAACGCATTTAAAATGGCTCACGTATGTGTTAATGATAATTACGATTTACTTCAGGGTAGCAGTTTTCATCACAAAGGCTCCCACAGCACTTTACATTTCACAGTACGCATTGCTGACACACAGCCATTCCTGCAGTAGATGACAGATAATGAACAGCTTAAAGCCCAGCAGTGGATGAATGGGAAACTTTGGCCCATGACACTGGGACAGGCTCATGGGCTCATGGAAAGCAGCGCTGGAGTTTCAATTTTCACATGAGCCCTGGGTTTTTAAGGGCACAGCTTAAAGACCCCTGTTCAATAAACTGCCTAGTAGTAAAACACAGCTACCACAGAAGGACGAAGAACTTGTTCTGCTCTGCCAATATGCAAACCTTATGGTTCCAGGATGTCTGTTCAGACGTCAGGTTTAGAACACTAAAGTTATCCCCTCTGGCAGTAACTATGCTGAACTGTAACAGGCAACTTAAAGGCTGAATAATTAAACAGTGGCATTGTGACCTTACCTTGTTTCATGCTAGAAAAATCTCAGTTCAAGAAAAAGCAAGCATTTTTGTTCTGCAGGCTCATCATACTACAGCCGATTGGTGTAAAACAGAGAAAACATTGCAGAAAATCAGAGCTCAAGGAAATTTTGGGAAAGATTTAAGTACATTTTTGCTGGTGTTGTCTAACAGTGAAATTAATTCATTCCTATGCTCACCTAGGAAGTATTTCAAGATTGCTCATTATGATATTGATTTTTTGTTTTTCAAGTAATACCATAGAAGACAAACATACATATTTTCATGAAATGATATATAAAAACCAGCAAAAATTCTTTGAACTTCAGTCACTGTTTAACATATGTTCATTTCTTGCACAGGATAAGTTTTGTTTTGCTTTTCTATATTATGCCTTTTTATTTTTTCCTCAATCATTCTGTATTCTAGAATAACATCTACTCTTTGATTCCCCTTCTAACTCCCCTTTTCAAATTTCTGCCTGCTGATGCCCTGCTTTATTATATATCCTTTTAGAATGCATTTTAAAGAACAGCTATTCCAAACCCTGCTGATGGCAGCAACTTTCCCTTATGTAAGTGCCCTCAAAATTATGTTGCTTTGTTAAGGGAAAGTTTATAAAATAAAGTTTCAGTGGTTATGTTAAAAAGTGCCTGAAGAGACTTTATCTGACTTTATTACAATAGGCTGTTCAGCTTTTATCCCCATTTATGGTACCAAATAAAGGTCATTCATAGTGACGATCAACAAAACCAACAATAATAAATAGCAATGTGATAATACGTGAGATTCAATGGCTTAGGGATGAGTATATCACATCTTAAAAGTTATTTAATAGCAAGTGGATTTGCTAGCTTCTGTCTAAGGTATTATATTGAAGCCTAAGAAAAAAACTATATTACAGAAATTGTATATTCTGTTTTATATTATAGCACAGAAATGATAGTATTATTATACATATGACAGTATTTTGTAATTTCTGTGTTGAAGGTGTTCTTCCTGGTTTTCCTTTGGGAATGAGTAGCTGCAATTGCTACTAATTGGGACTTGGCTCTAAATTTCAACATCTGTTCAGTTTTGAGCAAGGGATTGCAGAGACAGATTTACTCTTTTATGTTAAATTTTTCTGTAATAACTTGTTTACGAAGTGTTACTGGTGATACAGAACTGTAACTGTTGGTGGTTATTCTCAGGTCCATTGCCATATACCTTAAGTTTTGAATCTCATGCTTTTTATTGTGCTTAAGCTGATAAAACCTGTAATTATCGCGGTACTTATAAGGAGAAACACAAAATAAATACAGTAAAGGTACTCTCCCTGAATTAAGTTTCCTTCACGTGCTTTTCCTCTGAACTGACTTCCTATCTCTTATCTTGGATGATATAAGTTAAAGGAAAAACTTTCCTGTGTTAGAAAACTTTCCCATAACTTCCAAGCCATTATCTATCACATGTAAGAAGTAATGGCTGTCTGAAGTTCCTGATGACTGGAAAAGGGAAAATACAACTGCTATTTTTAAAAAGGGGGAAATATAATCCCCATTTTTCAAAAGGGAAACAAGGAAGGTCTGGGGAATTACAGGCTAGTCAGTCTCACCCAGGTGCCCAGCAAGATCATGGATCAGATCTTCCTGGAAACTATGTTAAAGCACATGGACAATAAGGGAATGCTTGATGACAACCAACATGGCTTCAGTAAGTGCCAATCATGCCTGACCAATTTGGTGGCATTCTGTGATGAGGCCAAGGTACTGGTGGTTAAGGGAAGAGCAATTGGCACCATCTACCTGGACTTGTATAAGGCCTTTGACACTGTTTCACACAGCATCCTTGTCTCTAAATTGGAGAGCCTTGGGTATGATGGATGTACCACTCGGTGGATGAGGAATTGACTGGATAGTCACACATGTGTTTCTTATGTCTTGAAACTGGTTGAAGAAACTAGTTGATGTTGAAATAATTCACTTTTGATCAACTGCTGTTTGTGTAATGGGGAGGCCTACAATATTTCTTTTCTGCAAATACTTCAAAATTCACTATGTATTTGTAAAAACTCCTATGCAATTTGGAATTTTCATGAACTTTGCGCAGTGGAATCTGTGACATGCCATTTGAAATGCCACTGCTCAAAAAGTTCCAGGCACCAAGTCAACAAGCAGAACCTAAGGACCCGTCATACAGCACAAATCACAAATACAGTTTGGGAGCTGCCTTAAAATGAGGTGAAGTAATCAAAAAACATAAATCACCTTGCAAAAACGACAGACAGATCACTCCCAGCCCTGCTCCAAATGGCTGAAATGCATTATATTTTGAGTTCCATTATTACAATTTGAAGAGTTTCACTATTTATGAAGCTGCTGTTTATTTCCAGCTTCCAAATAGAAAGTAATTGTATAGTTAGTTACCCATGGAGAATCAAACAGAATTCTGAATTTTAGTCTTTCTTGCACTGCTTTATTCTCCAATAAACATTAAAGTTCCGGGTTTATGTGTGGTATGGGCAAAAGGAAACCCGTATGTTAACTGCTGATTACTGACTGAGGAAACAGGCAAAGAAGGCATTAGCTCAGAATACAAATCCATGAACCCTGACCCCTCCAACCAAATAAGTGGAGACTTCCTTTGTTATTGCAATTGAAGGTGAGCCAAGCAGATGTGTGTGGCTGTGAAGCAGAAGAGCAGTACCTGTATTGCTATCTTTCTAAAAACCTGGGCATCCTCCTTGAATTCTCACATAATCTTTTAGTATTAAAAATGGCTTTGCCCTGACTTGATGGCTCTTAATGAGTGTGAGCCACCTGGAATCTGCTAAGTGAAAATGTATTCCACTTACCTTCCCTACCTCAGGCTCTGCTCTCTTTTACCTCTTTGAAGCTGGTCTATTCTGATTTCATATGCCTTGCCCAGGACTTTGACTGCCATTGCCTCCAAGTCTGCACTCTAAGCACATCGATGACTTCACCTCTCCTCACATCTACTTTTCCTCATTCACAGTCTCTTTTGCAATCTACACCTTCCAATAGCCAATCCCATTTATCCCATTGCAACTCTCTCTGGGACTGATTCTGTGCAGTGGCTTTTTATTGTTCTCTGTCCTCAGAACCGTAGAAATCTGAGATGGAAAAGGCTGATGAGGTCATCTTGTCCATACCCCTTGCCAACACTGAATTGTTTCCTACAGTCTAATTTAAAATTACTCATTCAGCTGGGCTTCCACCTCTTCTCTTAGAAGATTATTCCACATTATTAGGCTGTATATTACGCCATTAGGAAGTTTTTCCTGACAGTTATCTTGAATTTTCCTTCCTGTGCTTTTGTTCCATAGTTCATAGCTATGTCCCACTGGGCCACCCCAAACAATGTGTTTCAGTCTTTTAGAACAGACATCCTTCAAAACCCACCTATCACTCCATTTTAAAAGGTTTCAATTAGATACTATCAGTTATCTTTCCCGCACACAACACTGTATGGTGAGATATCTGTTTATCTTTTTCCTTTTACTCTGCAAGGAAGGGGACGGTCACCCTCTGTTCCAGCTCATATGATGATAGGTGCCATCTGAGGACAAGAGCTCAGGTATCTTCTCCCTTGTGACTGGTCACAGTCACACTCTCTTCCGTACTCTGGATACAGCATTCTATCTCTTATGTTTATGTGTCTGTATGAATGTTTTGCAGCAGGTAAGCCTTTTGCTGAGTATAGTCCTGCTTTTGGTAGATACATTTATCTGTGCAGCTCAAACTCGAGCGCAGCACAGGCTCCTGTAGCTGTTATAGTTGGAGTGGGATAAAGACTTTCTACTCTAAGCCACCTTCATTAAACTTCATGCTGCCATCAACATTTTGACAATATAAATCAATTCTACTTACACCTTTTACACATCCAGACGAAATGCTGCTAACCTCCACCAAAAATGAACTTTTGGGAAAATCCTGAATACAGACTTACGTACTGCTTTGAATCAGAGATACTTAGAATTATTTTGGTGATCACCTTTGAAACACATTGTATTTGAAAGACCTCAGCTTCTTTTACCTTTTCGGGCCCAGTTCTCAAGGGTTCTGGGCCAGCACATTTCATCTGTGACTTCTCAGAAGGTTCTTACACCTCTCTGGATTTTTAAGCATGTGGCCATGCTGTCAAGCAAGCTCAGCCGCTTGGGTTGAGTTGTATAGAAGTATTATTTTAAAATAATAAATTTATTTCAGAAGTCATTATTTAAAGATCTAGAAAATGTTTCAAGAATCTGGCTTCTGCATTGAATACAGAGCTCTTGGAAATTTGGCTGTGAGAAACTTTGACATTTTGTTCCACGACGGTGTGTGCCGAGTACTTCTGGCCATGAATGAACTTATACATGACTTTTAAGATAGCTTGAGTTCACCTTCATGTCTGCGTGTCAGCTTTTGTCAGCCTGATATGGCCCAAACCTAGCATGGCCTCAGAGAAGTTAATGTGTGCTTGATGCCTACAGCTATGTAAAAAGATGCCGTAAGAACTGAGGGTACATGTTGGCAAAAACAATCACCTGCTGTTCTCAAGAATCTGAGAATCTCTTGGATTCTTTCAAACAAATAAATATTTTTTGGAAAAGCTTTTCTTACCCAGTTCTAAATCTGACAATTATCTCGGTAGGGTTGGCTCCACAAAGTCCTGTGGAGCATCAGTGATCTGGTCAGAACAGAAATAGAATGGCCATGAATAGTTTCTGTAGGAGGGAAATGAGAGGGCTGATTTAGATGAGCTCACCACTTAAGAAGCATATGGGCAGGCTGGGAAGTACATATGCAGTATGGGCATGGCTCACTGGGACACAATTACAGCAGGATATAAGATGTGGCAACTGGAAGCATAGTTATACCAGAACTAAGAGGTAGTGGGGTTTCTCCTCTTGTACAGCAAAAGCTCTGCATTTTGAAGTCAACACTCACGGCTCCGGGATTCATACATGTGGCAGTATGTGTAGAGCCCTGACTCTGTTTTCTCAATCACTGTTTCTGCAGTGTACGGAGGGTTATTTTTGGCAGTCCTTCTCTTGCCCCTTTGCCTGCACTCTCTCTCTCACTGCAGCTGTAATTGTTCCTGCTCTTTCAAACTACCTGGGGAGAGCATGGAGGAATCAGACCCCTGAACTGTGCACCCAGGTTGCTTGCAATCCCTCTCTTTTCAAGTGCAATTATCCGAGTTCTGTGGTTTTCCTCTGTTTTACTGTCTGTGCTGTCAGGAGCACTGTATTTATCCTGCGCAGAGCAAGGCACCCCTCTGAGGCTCTGATCCCAGCCAAGCTGAAATGGCTGACATAATGGTAGACTGTTTCCCTCCTTCCACTCCTAGTGGAATAAGTTGATGTTGGCTGTCTTCATGTTGTCTCTCTCTATTGTATAGCAAGCTGCTGTACTGGGAGACCTAGTCTTTTAAAGAACCTATTGTACTACACATTGTTCACAGTTATCTCTCCATGGATTTTATTATTAGAGAACAATGAAACATTCTCCATGGGTGTAAAGGGACTATTTTTAGCTAGAGTGCTACTTTTGGAACAATGAATTATGTTTAAGATCCAAGTGTCTTCAGTTAATCTGTGTGATACAAAATGTCTGAGCCAAAAATCATCTTGTAAACATCATCAAAATCTTGTCTTTCCCTGAAGAAAAAGAAGAAGAAATCACTTCCTAGCAAGGCTTATGACAAAGTTCCTCCTGAAAAGAAACTCAGACAGCATTTTGCTGCCCCGCAGCGTTTCTGTACATTTGCTCTGGATGGCTTAATATTGAGTGATAAACATTGTAGGAGATTCCACAGCTATTCCCAGAATTAATTAATACTGTGGGTTGATTGCACTAGTTTGGCTTCATGTTCTGTTTCAGCTTACTGTTTTCAGCAGAGCTCTCTTTTCTGCTGGTTTGAACATCTCAAGTGATTACATTTACTATTTCTTAGATATGTAGATTCTTTTATTTCCATTCTTCCTTTTTTCCATGACCATGTCCTAGAATAAAACTGTTCACCATCTTTTTCTTTCTCCATCCAGTTTTGGAATTACTGGACCACATTCATAGAATCATAGAATAGTTAGGGTTGGAAAGGGCCTTAAGATCATCAAGTTCCAACCCCCCTGCCATGGGCATACATTCTAAGAGTGTGTTTCTGAAATAAGAGGGGAAATGCATTAACAAATGTGCTCTTTCACATATTTGCTGTGTATACTTTGTTTTTCTAGCTTGACTGCAGTAACTTTTGGCTCAGGAAAAGGTAGCTTAAATCATAAAGTGGAGTGAAGTAGATTAATGGAAAGAAGGTGAGCAGTGAGGACCTATATTCTAATTTGATGGCTACCAGTGCATTAGCCAAAATCAGATTATCTTTTTCTATTGATTTGTGATCTTTGGAATAGGTATATCTCACCTCCCCTAGAAGGGGGGTGACTGTTAACTGTCTATCCGGGTTAGCCATGAAGTGCTGCAGGTGCTTTGATTCACTGGCTAGAGCAGAAATACTGGAAACCGAGTGCATCACACTGAGACTGCACTTCTAATGCTCTTCATAGCTGTGGAGATGGAACTGAGATCTACTTTGAGCAGGCATCTGCCAAATGACCTACTGGCTTATATACTTGTACAAGGTCAGTTAAGGCTGGGAAGTACTCTGTAGATTCATTTTGGCAACAGCTCTTCTCAGGGTCCCTGCATTGAACCGCTGCTTAGAGGTGGAAGGAGCTCAGTTATACTTGGAGAAGGTTATTTCACATGGGATGGCTATGAGGGCTTTCACAGAAAGATGCTGAGCTTGTCCTGACTATGCTTCTGAGCACTGGAGAAGCTCATCAGCGCAATCTCAGTCTACTTCCACGTTTCCTGTGTGTCTGCAGGGCCTTCAGACTCCATACCAATGGGATTCATAGTCTCTGGGCTGCCTTCAAATGCAGACAGAGAGGAAGAGCTGACATCTGCTCAGAGCATTTGCAAAGCCTGCCTCCAGTGACTTGCAAAACACTGGGTGGTCGCAGTTCAGATGCTAAGGCTGATACTTCTCAGGCACCCTCCTTCCCATGCAGAGCTTTCTGTAAGTGACTAATGTCTGCCAGTGTATTTGCTTTTTGAATGACCAAGGAGAAGCACTTGAAAAGGGCTGGGTTTCAGAAAGGGATGACCATTTGTACTCAGGCTCACACTCTATCCTGGGCTGTTTGAAACTGGAACACACGAAATTACCTATCATTTCTGAGGAAAAGCCATCCTGATGGGGTTGCTTCAATGCTGCAATGCTTCAGTAACAAAAATGAGTGAAGAGGCAGTGTATCAGATTCGAGCTAGGCATCCTAGCAGCATCTCTTAAATGAGCATGGACCAGGTCCATCCTCACCAGGACACATAAGAGGATGAGGTGGTGCATGTCTTGGTGCTCCCAGGAGTATTGCTGTACAAAATACCTTCAGATGCAGAGCACGGGGGCTCTTCAGCTCTGGATTATTGTTTCTGCAGGCACAAACACTTTTCTTTTTGCTGATTTAGTGCCCTTTGCCCACCTACTGAATTCCCAGGCTTTACTTTCCAGGTTTCTTCACCCTGTCAGGGAATCCAGTAGTAGTTTATACAGCAGGCCCAAGGCCTCGATCATAAGCTGGGATGCCTGTGCCAATGCAGTTGCAACGTTTTTTCACAGTAAAATATTTAATGGGTCCAAGTATAGATGTGAACCCTTATGGAGTGTTACTCTGGAATGTGTTTGCTGTATTTTCATTCACATTAGTAGTTTCTCATGTTTCTTTACATGTCTAACATTGCAGAATACTGTTAAATGTAGTTGTATTTATTCCCTGAACCCCAGGATCATTGCAGTGTAAGCCTACACTAAGGTTAATGCAGGGGTATTGGAATGAGGATTAAATACCAGTTTTAAAGCAATGTGGCTTGTTGCCAGTCACAGGGATAATGAAGTTGCTACAACCTCTGATGAAGTCGGTGGTTTAGGAAGGAACTGGGGACACAGTAGCACATGCATAGAGTGAATTTTAAGAACATGGTAGGGACTGTTGGGTGTGTGGGAATTTGAGTGGTTGTTTTGGGGACCTGCAAGGGCAGCCATAGAGGGTATGAGAATGAGAGCTAAGGTTATCACAGCAGGGGATATAGGACAAAAACCCACAGGAAGCAAGGTTTCATTAGCTCTGCTGCTTGAAGAACAACTTGTTTTAATTAAGCTTCCCTTCCATTTCTAAAGGAAAATGGAGGAAGAATAAAAAAAGGAAAGGGAAAAACCTGTAAAAATAAAATAAAACCCATGAAAGAATATTTTCAAATATTTTGAGTTATTTTCTTATTCTTTTTTGGTTGGGTTTGGTTTTTTTTTTTCTGATCAGCTACTGTACCACTCCCTTTCACCTTAGGAACATCATTAATTACATAAATACTCTTTTTCTATTAAAACATTTTGAAACAGTCATCTGTGTGACCTACTTGTTGCTCTCTCTTGTCTTAGCTAAGCAGTTTTTATAGATGTGTCTGTAGAAGAAACTCACGGCCATCTCTTGTAAGCAAGAAGGCTAGAGGTAAAGCCTTTTACCTTTTGATAGATAGGATTTTCCTATCCATCTCAGCATGATTGAGATTTCAGTCTATGTAAGAAAGTGGATCTTTTGTGGCATCTTTCTTGTAAATTTTATCTTATAGCATTACGTGGTGATGAAACTCTTCCACTCTGCATTATTATTTTGTCTTTGGATGTGGAAGATTGTGCTACTGAGACAAAAGTTCAGTCATGTCTGGTCACTGAAATGGATGGTGGGTCTGATTCACAGGGGAATATGGGCACTTTGTAGGACTGAAGGGGTAGTCATCTGAAAGTGGCTGTGACAGCAACTGGCCAGTTCACACCAAAACTGGCCTCTTGGGAAGCCAAGAAGGTGACAACCATTGTCTTAGAGACATGATATCTTTGAGGTGCTGAACTTTTACTTTGTCTTGAAGGGTTTCATTGCCTTGCAATGATATTGACTCACAAAGAAAAGGTCTTTCTTGTTTTGAATGATTTCAGCTGCCCTGCTTGTACTTGTAATATCCCAGGGCTTCCTTGAATGTGCTGTGGCAGAGCTGTGGCCCTTTGGCTAGGTTAAGAAGGTCAGAGCTGCAGGAGCATTAGGAAAAGCAGCTATTTCCTTGGGTTTAAAGTGGTTAGACCAAGTTAACAAAATAATACCTGTCCAGGACTTGGAGTTACTTGGGGCAGATGTATAGACATGAGAAAAGTTAGCATAGGAAACTACAAAGTCTGGTTTTGTTTTTCAAATGATATTTACCTTGTTCAAGAGACATAGAGGAAAAAGCAAGGAAGAAAGAGTGAAAACAATAGAAAGTGAGCTAAAGCAAGGAAGCAAGAAGAAGAAAATATGCAAAGAAACAAGAAAGAAAGAAGGAAAGAGAAAGAAACTGAAAGGATAAAAAAGACCTTGCACTATAAGGAGGAACAAAGCCATAAAATATATAATAAAACCACATGGAAAGAGAATATAGTTGATTTCCTGCATCTCTCTGAGTTATGTTTCAGTAAATGTATAGCACACATACTGTGTTTAAAGCAGTTTTGACAACATATAAAACATTAAAAATATTATGACATTCGGCAATATTTATGATGCATATTTCCACACATAAAATATATTGTGTCATGTCATGGATTTTAGAAAGCATGGAAATTGGCCATGTCATAATACTTTAGAGCTTTTTAATACATTGTCAGAGTTATTTTAAATATACGTGCTCAGCATTTTATGAAACTTCCAACACATTGACATACGGAAAATATATTCTGGGTTCACAGGAGACCAGCATTCCAAATGTAAAGTTTAGCTAATACACACTTTCTAACACAAGAAGCCTTTTCTTCTGGTATATTTCTTGAGCTTCAGTGTATTGACCTTATTGTCTTTTGTATAGTTTTACACCAGTGGTGCTCAGCATTTAAGAAATGAGAGTTGCGTTTGATCTGATCATGGGGTTTTAATGTAGATGAAATTCTCACTGAAGTGTTGCACACTGGGACCATCAGGCATCATAAAGGGACAATGTTCAGCTGATATAATCCCTCCAGTATTACTAATTATGTGCTCTTCTCACTGGAACATTTCAGTGCTAGCCCTCAAAGCGCACTACCAGAAACCCCTCTTGGAAAAGAATAAGGATAGGCTAGGCTAAAATGGATTAGGTATTTTATCTGTAAGAAAACTGAAAGGTAAAGGGAGCTGAAAGGTTAAAGTACTTGCTGAGGATCAGGGGGAAGCTTTGGCATTTTCTGGAAAGAAGAACTTGATTCCCAGTCCTGTGATTTAGCAACAAGACCACCCTTGGCTTTCCAAATTTCTTAGGGAATGATGTCAATAGTTCTGCCAACAGATTAACTGTAAACTATATTATTAAAGTCTGTATTTTCAAATACTACTGCAACCTGAATATGACTATAAGTACTTTTTTCTTATCTTTTAATTTCCTTTTAGTCTTCCTCCAAGTTCAAACTCTGCTGCTGGAGACTGCATGGCTGCCATACAACTTCTATGTAGCATTATGGAGTGTTATTGTGTCTTAATGAGCACATATAATTTGCTTGCTCTTGCTGGCATGTGTGTGCAGTCACCACACACGTGGTTCTGGGTACACATGGTACTCAGGATTCTTCTTTTTGTTGTTGTTGTTGGTTGGTTGGTGTTTGGTTTTTTGTTTGTTTGCATTTCTTACTATATACATTAGCAGAAAGTGGCTTCTCTTTTTGGCTCCCGAATGTTAATATGGCAATGCCTTCAGCTAAATATGTGCCTAATTGAAACAGCAGCAGTGCTTTAAAAAAAAAAAAATCAATTTAGAGAGTATTTGAAAACCATCTATGTTCTGCAAATAAGGTTGCCCTGCTGCCCCAATTAGATTTGGCTTAGGTTTTTTTCTTTGTTAATATATATTTTGCTGGCTGATAGGGAAAAGTTATTTCAGCACTTCCAGGAACACTGGGCTGTTCTAGGCTCTGTCCAACTGGTTTAATTTAGATTTTCATTATTTGTTTGACTGATTTATCTGAACTATTTGAAAGGGTAGCATAAAGACATCAATACTTCAGACAAGTTATTGCTTTCACATATGCTTCATGCTGAGCTTTAAGTTTTAGTGGAGGGTTTGATTTGGAGGGGGCTGGAGAAAGCAAGGGAAAGTTTGGGCAGCATAGGCATCATGCTCTTTTCTTCTCACTTGTGTGTTTCTTCGTCATTCACCCCATGTCTTTTCCAAGATATTACCCTTGAAATACAGACTTCTCATATGGGGAAAAAGCAGCTGCTGTGAAGTCCTAGATATTCAAGATAAATACAGAAACACAAAAGATCTTCAGTTTCTTAGGGGCTAAGAGGACCATATTGTCTCCTGCTGAGGAAAGGGGAAGCAATGAAACCACCTAAATAGTGAAACCTGTTTCTACATAAAGAAACCAATTTGAAAGCATTTTATGTATTTGCAATTAAAAACAAAGACTTCAATTGTTTTCCTCTGTGGACAAACCTTGGTTAGAGACAGGAATTTAGAGCAAGCACTTTCCTTATTTCTTAGGTAAACATGCCCAACATAGTGACAATAAAAAGTGGGGTTTACATGTCTTGATATCCAGAAGATGTCGGTCTCATGCCCCATTTGTTACAGTAGTATCATTAAAGGTAAATTTAAAACTTAAGCTGCTATAGTCAAAGGAGGTACACACAAGAGATCAAGATGTGGAAGAAAGTTAAATCAACAAGGAAAAGATGGCTCATCAGGAAACATTAAGAAGTTTGTATAGAGAGAGGTCATTTAGTAACGATGTCCAGCTGTTTAAGGGAAGTAACAAGACCATCACAACATGTTTTGAAATGTATATAACAGAAGTGGCTCTGGGACCAGTTCTGGAATTGCCCTGTTTAACCCTTGCTTATGAGAGAGCTTAATTTACTTCTTATGAAAGAACTGCATTTACTGCATTTGCCTGCAGAGTGACTGTGATATGCTTTCCCCATGTTAAAGAGAAATCAGGAGGGATTATGCTAAGTGAACAGAAACCCAAGAAATTCAAAGACAAAATGATATTTAAGAGGTGCTCTAGCTCCACGTCAATGCCAAGATTTGTAGCTTTGTAGAGCGTGTTTTCAATAGACCCTCAAAGAGAGGAAGACTTCATAAACACTGTGCTAAGATGTAAAGCACTCTGTACAAACCACGGCAGTGTTCCTCACTGTCCCCATGACCCTATGTAAGAAAGAAAAAGGATGCTAAGGATGTGTGTGTTGTACAGCAGGAATTGACCTTGCAGTCTTCCCCATCCAGACTGGTCACATTTGTTCTCTAGATGGTCTTCCATTGGGTGCAGGAGCCCTAAGCTCCTGGCAAGTTTAAAGCCAGACCATTGAATTTAAGGAGCAGGCCACTCAACTTCCATAGGAACCAAACACTTTGACTACTTCAGCACTGAGCAGATCTTGTGTTGCAGTGCTCAGCCCACATCACTAACACCTTCTTGAATGTTATTTCTTACCTGGAAGAGTCAGCAGGCTTAGGCTTGGGAGGATCTGGCAGGAATGTTTGGTAACGTTGTGGAAAGGACATGAAACACTTGGCATGGTCCCAGATACATGCAGCCTAGAACATTTAATGACACTCAAGGGATAAAATGACCAAACTGTAAACCTCTCTCCCAACACCCTCCTTCCTTTCTTATTATTTATAAATGCACTTTTGAACAGGCAGTGTATGGATGTTTTCTGCTTTCTTTCGTCTCTCTGTTTCTTACTTGTGACTCCCTGGGGCCCAATTGTAAAAAAAACTGTTCTGCACCATTTACCAAGGTTTTTGGCTGGATTTTTCTAGGAAAGAGTGAGGAATGTGATGTTTCTACATCAGTTTGCCCACAGGTCACTCCTTGTGCACTGCACAGACCTCAGGGATTAAAAATGCCAGGATTCCCAGTTTGTTTGTTCTGAAAAGGCTGCATGCACATTGTCTGTCTCTGCTTCATACATATTCATGCACACACATTCACAGACTCCTTAGTGACAATTACTGGTGACATGCCTGTCGATGTAAGTGCGGTATTAATGAGATCTTGCAAAGTTTAGATTAATAGTAAACAAGTTGTTGGTGTCAGAGACAAACAGAGATTTTGCTATTTCTCTAGGAACAAGGGAAAAATGTAGCTGGTAAATTCACCTAAAAGAAATTTCAGAGTCTAAAGGTTACTGATTAAACAACTGTTTACATACTTTATATATATATGTGTGTGTCTGTGTGTGTGTGTATAAAATCGGTTTCTTGTCTTCATGCCTAACTGGGCCTGGTGAACATTAGGAAATACATAAGTTTTTAGCAAAGTGATGAAGAACAATGAAGGGTGTTGGTGCCTATTGTAAATATGTCAAGACTCAGCTGTATTTACAGCTGATGGTGCTAAGAAATTGTTTCTTATGGGAACACAATGTATGGGACTAATATGATTTGCTTAATCTAGCAATTTATGTGTTTACCGTACCAACAGGTTTTTTGGGTTAACTTTAAAATTCATCATAAAATGAATACTTTACATTGGGTAACTCCAGTAACACTTCTGCATGTTGTCCTTTGCATTTTTGTTGGCTTGCTGACATCAGTGCTTTGATACTTAATATCCTGTGAACATATCTGTGTTTTATAGCTCTGTATGTACTGGAATAAGGAGGTACGAGAGGACCTAAGCTCTCCAACAAGGAAACACACATTATTCTTCACAGATATGTTTTTGTTCTCTGCTAATCACTTTTTCTTTTCATGTAAGCCTGCTGTCAGAAGACAGAAGGGCAGATGGTAATATGTATGTGAAGTGTGGTTGTAATTATGTTATTACCTAGGCTCTGCATAAGGCTTGTTTATGTGAAAGGAGGAGATTAATTCCTTTGAGTTCCTAGAGAAAAATCCCAGGCCTGTAAGTGATTTCTCTGGAGAGCTACTGAATTCTTCAGCTCTGTCCTTTGCCAGGTTGTGCCTTTTATATGCCACCTCTAAATAAAATAAATAAATTAAAAGGAAAACAGAAAATCCTGGAAAGAAGTTCTGTTTCAAGGGGAAGGCCTCACCTCCTTGTTAAACCAGGGTAAGGGAGGAAGGAACATGCGAGCGGGTGGTCTAAAACCTGGCAGCTCTTGGAGGCAGCCTGGCTGAGCTGCACCACTCACCCACACAGTGGCTGAGCAGGTCCTTTCCACTGGACACACTCCTTGCAGCTCGTGCTGTCTGTGCTCCAAATACTCTGAGAACATGTTTTAATCTGGTTTTGAGATGAGGAGAACAGTCAGGAAAGGATGGGTGTATCTGCCTCTAAGACCTTTGGTTACCATCAGCCCAATTTAAAAAGCAACAAAGAAAGCCTGGAAAAAAGGAAATAGCTGTTGCTTATTTGTAACACAGCATTAAAACATTGTCTTTGAAACAGCCAAGTTTGAAAGTATAGAATATTTTATGGATGAGATGGAAAAAACTCTTTTTGAATGACAGTGATATTTGAAGGGTGCGACAGTTCTTATGTTTCAATTTCAATTATAATGGAGTAGGTTTTAAAACCATGACCTTTCAAACTTAACAGTTTCAAACTTAGTTTCAAACTTAACTGTTAAGTAAGCTACAGAAATGGGACTAAATGAAGGCAATCAGCCCTGATGGGATCCAATTCCTCCTATATCATTGCATGCTAGAGCATCTACCCTCTTTGTACATCTATTTAGATGGTTTAATGAAAGCTTATTATCCTTACAGAAGGGGTTTCTGCTGGCTTCAGTGGCCTTTGGATCACTTAGATAGGAGGTAGCCACAAGGACAACAAAGATATGCCCAGCCCCAATGAAGCTGAAGCAGTGCTAAGCCTTCACCCTGATGCTTGCACAGAAAATGCATGCAAGAAATCTCCTTTAAGAGGAAAAGCAAACAAACCCCTTGCTGCAGCTCTTGCTAGGCACTGTTTATAATGTGAACAATTTGGAAAGGGCTTGTTCTATATTTATGGCGTTTTTAAAAATAGATCATATGGCTTAAATATGATACTGTTCCCCACTTCGGGGAAAGCAAAATCTTTCCTCTGGAGTGTAAAATATTTCCAAAACGGACGTCTGTTAAAATTCAGACCCCCCCCCGTCCAAATAGTTTATAAAAAGCATGCTGACATTGTAAAAAATTAATAGTGTACTTGGAAGCCTTTGAGTTTCCAAAATGGTCAGTTCAATAGAAAAAAAAAAAAAAAGAACTTTCTTATTATAAAATTGAGTTGCCTGTCTTAGGTTTTCTTTAATGAAAGAATTTTTGGAGAGAATAAAGCTCACATTGACTGTTCACAGCCTATCTTCCCCTCAGTGTGTAATTTAACCACCCAACCCTGTGGCCTGGAACACTTTCGATTACAACTTAAATAGTTATTTTGGAAAAAATTGGTAGCCAAATATTCAACCTTTAGAATATTATGTATGAGAGTTTTTCTTCTCTTAAATGTCATAGGAAATTATGATGATCCCGTGTGTGTGAGTGTGTGTGTGTGCCTAAGCAAAATAAATTTACTATTTCATGCTACTGGATTCCATTACTCGAAACCTTGACATCTATAGCCCTGGGAGGGGCAAGGATATTGGGCCAAATTCTCAGTCACTCTAAAATGGGTCATATTAATGCTGCTTTAAAGATCATGCCTATAAATAGCCCAGAAAATCAAGTGTTGGGTAGTTCTGGGCTCACCCTGGCCTGAGTTCCATTACTCCAAGTACAGGAAACATATTTATGTAGTGAGGGGTGCCCTTCAGAATCTGTTAAAAAGAAAAAGGATCAGCTAGTGGTATTATACAGATATACAGAAGTCATTTAACTCTGTTACACTTACTTACAATTAGACTGAGCAGCAATCACTGGTAAAGTAAGAGCTGCGTATTATTCGCTTTCAAGAGCTGAGATTGTTCACAATTGTTTCATGCTTTATTATTTGTTTTAAATAGCAAAAAATACTTCAGCAGTAGAGCACAGGGCATTCCTCCTTAATTAGGATCAAGAACAGGTCTTTAAATGAAGTGAGCTGGAGCTCACCAGCAGCTTACAAAGAGATGGGTTTGAAAGAAAGATGGTTGGTACATTTTTACACCTGTCTAAAGCAAAAGATCAGAGCTTTTAGTGGCTGCTTTTTATTTCCCCAGTTTATATATATAGCCTTGCAGAGCTTATATATCCATCTTACCTTCAATTCTAGGTAAAATGAAATGTCTATTTAATGTTTTGAGTGCATTTTGATAGTTGTAAAAAGAATCAGATGCTGGTCATTAGAGACCTGAGTGTCTTCTGTAAGCAATTGAATTGGACTTCCTTTGGTAAGCATCTTGCTAGATTAAACTTTTCATAAAAGTCAAATAAAAGCCCATTTTGTGATAATATAGGCATTTTATGTTGCTGTTTTAGGCTGGATTATGTTCCACAGATCTTGCCATTTGTATTGTAGGGGAAATAAAACATTATTTAATGGCAACTGTACTAGGCTGTGAAATGTCGTCTGTTGGGAATAAAATCCTTGAAGTAAAGAGTTAAAAATATGGATGCAAAAATTAGAAAAGAGGAGGTGCCAAGTGCATTCACAACTCTTCCTAATCTCATGGTCTTAAATCCAAACTGCTGACAAAAATGTATCTTAGAAAACTCTCCATTTCCTTTCTTTCTTTTAGTTACCTCTACAGTTCAGAGGAATGAGAACGTTCAAGTACAACAGACAAGTCTATTTTGGTGAATACTGAATATAAATACATAAAGAATAATAGAACTAGAAGATGAAATGGTTGAAAAATAAAAGCAAGTTCTCATTTCACCTTTGTCTGGAAGCTCTTATTTGCAATAAAATATCCTTGAAAGGTCCAGCTAGAATAAGCAAGCAGTTACCTAGTTTGTCTCATCCTCATTTGTGAAAAGAAAGTCTTATTGTGTTGGAGGATAATAAATTACACTGGGTCCCTGCAGAAGGAATAACATATATTTAATGGATAAGCTTTCTGAAAGCAATTCCCATTCATTTCTGGACAAGCCAGTGCACTATCTTTCATGCCAGAGCATGGACTATGCTCTTTCCTGCTGCTCACAAATAGATCATTCTTTGTAGCTTAAGTTAACTTAAATAGGAGAAAGTAAGATGAGTAGAGGATTTTAATGTAGTCCTGTGCATATTGCACATATACTAATGTACTGAGACCATTGTCCCAGATATCACTCTTATACTCCACTTGATGTTCTGTTTTCATTTCTGGACTCTATCTTATGGCACTTTAAATGAAAGGTTTTTAGAAGATAGAAAGTAGCCTCGTGTATTCTGTAGGTTTATCAAATTGTTTGTCAGGATTGGTTCATTTTCTGTGTAGGTTTGCCTTTCCAAGAGTGGGTTAAAACCATCACAGTAGCAGAATGATAATTTGTATAATTAGCTGAATCTGTTGCAAATGATCTTCCATAGCTTCTTTTTCTAGCTAGACAAATCCTATAATACCAGAATTCTGGTAGAATGTAATGTTTCCTAGTTTTTATTTGAATTGCTACCAGAATATTTTCTTAGATTTTATTAGAATTGCATGTTATATGCTATGAGCAGTAAAGTGTTGTCTATAAGCTTAGATTTTTGTCATTCTTGTTGTTTCCCTCTGATGTTGCTCCTATATAGAGGTGATATTGTATTTTTTTGTGCTAGGGATCATTCTTTAGCAAAAGACTGATGTGGTTATAGGATATGCACAGGAATGTACATATATCCTCTACTTCTACCTTTTCCAGGGTCTTTGTGAAACAGCGTTTGCAGCGCATAAGTCTCATTTCATGGGAAGATAATTTTTGATATTTAGAAGCAAAGATTTATTTTAAGAAGAGATATTAATTCTTGGATTGTTTTCCTGCCTGTGCCAGATCAGAACATAGCAGGAAACTAATGTAAAAGCATGTGCAATTGGGATGAAGAGACCTCTTTTAGAAACCTCTGAGGTTTATTGAGGTTTTACTAATCATTACAATTTATATACCCACATTATCATCAAGTGAGAATAGTAAGCTAAAATAACATGAGCAAATACTATTACTTAAGAAAACTGATTTGTCTACAGTATCTATGAATTTCTCTTTGTAACTGCAGTAAATCTGCAAATTGGCATTTAGGAACTTTCTGCTGAAGAATATGACCATCACTGTTTAGCGTTTTAAGGAGAAAATTACAAGAATTGCATATGTAAGTAATACAAGCTTACATGAAAAATGATTGTTACAGCTTGCTAATGATTGCTAACAGTTAGCATTGACTGACTAAAATATGCAGAGAATTCAAAAGGAGTCCCTATGAAAGATTTGTTTTATTTGTTAGAATTTTCAGAAACTCTTAAAACACGTCATATTTTCCTACACTTTTGATTGTGAAGTTTAAATTTAGGAAGAGAGAGTTCTCCACATATAAACCTCCAACTTCTTAAAAGAGAATAGTAAACCAACAGGTGTGAACAGCTGACTTAAAAATGTAAATGTTAAAAATAAAAATGTTACTTTCTTCAGGAAAGAAGGAGATTTGAAAACACAAGTTATGACAAACATTGCTGGACATTCACCATTCATATCACTGAAGAGAACTGACCTTCTCATATTAGTAACAAGATTCCTGGGTCAGCAGCACCCACAAGACAAGACATTTTCTTAGAGGTGTAAAGTTGGTGGCAGACATACGCTTTTGTCTTCTGATTGTCTTGGCTAAGTTTGCTCAACACTGTTCAGAGATAAAAATGGCAGCTACTAGCCCTCGATAGCTAACGTGCTGTCATGCTGCACTTTATGGATGTATGACTAAAAGAAGAATTAATGTGCAGATTGATATGTAGAAAATTTAAACCCCAAACCTGTCATTTAACACACTTTGCAATGACAGATAAGAAAATTAAGGATATAATGCATCCATGGCTTCTTTTCTTCGGATAGGAAATAAGCTTTCTCTAGTAGCTTTATTCATGTTTGAAAAGTACATTGAACTCAACACGAACATTTATAATTCCTCTTTTTAAAAGCTTAATGTTCTA
Source organism: Psittacus erithacus (assembly GCA_009867235.2). Classification (NCBI taxonomy): domain Eukaryota; kingdom Metazoa; phylum Chordata; class Aves; order Psittaciformes; family Psittacidae; genus Psittacus; species Psittacus erithacus. The sequence continues at coordinate 79,306 of WYDI02031033.1, read as the reverse complement.
GTTTAGTGACTTTCAGGGCAGAGCAGAAATATTGCTGAAGACAAAAATGCTGACAGTGAGACTTCAAAAATAGTTTTGGATGAACTCAGATTACGAGTAGTTCATGCGTGCTTCCCAAAAATGGACATAACAACAGGAGACTTCTTTCCCCCATCCAAGAGGTTACTGTGGTCTGTGGGTTTCTTTGTGTGGGAGCCTGCATCTTCATACACAGAAGTATAAGAAAACAGCCTGCAATAAGGCACAAAAATAAAATGTAATATAGAAGTCTTCTGAGGTCTTGGGAATTCTGGGCAAAAGTTAGTCAATAGCATTATGGAAAAGGAAGCTACAAAGTGTTCCTGAGGAGATTGTAGGCTTCAGAGAAGCAATCAATTTGAGGATGAGGCATGACAGGACAGAAATGGGACTTTAAATAGACAGTGAGTTTAATTAAAGTGAGCAGCTCATGGAGAGTCCAAAACCAAAGATGTTAAAGAAATCCCACGGTTTATGTTGTACAGGGTGGCAGATTAGATGAGCACAAGTATCACTTTTTGATTTGAATTATGAAGCCATTAACCTTCATTTCTTTGCTGGTATCTTTTCAGCAAACAGAGGAGCTGCATAGCCGCTTATCCTATGTAAACTCCTAAAAGCTGCTCCAACAGTGCTGGAGTCAACAGGAGAATTTCCATTGCTTTCGTGCACATTAGCTCAGATGGTGGCTAGCAGCAAAATCCATCAGCATGTGCACATGCAGCTTCCACATAGAATATTGCTTCTAAGGACACAATGTGTGGGCCAGCTGGGTCTGGTGCAGCAAAAGCTAACCTATCTGGACTTCAACTCCAACACTAACACCCAATGGCATAAATGTGCTGTGTCCTGAAAAGCTGTGCTGGTTCCCACCAGGATTGTCACTAATTCTACTCCTCTGCCTCTCCAGGGGTTCCTTTTCTTCCAGTTTTGCTACTGGGTGTTCAGAGGTGAAATTTATACTTGATGTTAAACATTATTTCTGTGCAAGACGTGGAAGACCAAGACAGGTTGCCCCTTCCAAGTCCATCTTGAACTGATTAAGAAGTGCGATTGCTGTGTGCCAACTTGCACTTCCAGTCTCAAAGCTGCAGTAGAAATTTATCATCCTGTCAGCTCTGGCTCCTTTAAGTTCTTGTCAGAGAGATTCAATGGGGGCCAAAATATTTTTGGCATTGGCAACTTCCCTTACAGTATTTTACCATTTGCTGGGGTAGCATTTCTATCCAGTGCAATGCAACACCTCCCTGATAAATGAGGGAAGTGATGGAACAGCAGGGATCTCCTTTATGCAAGGTATCAAGGCGCAGATGTGCCTTTTCCCCCTTTTTTCATAGTATTTTCTGCTGTAAGGATGTTCTAAGAAAAAAAAAACACAAACCCAAACAAAAGCCATGGTGTCAGAGTGATATTAACAATTCGTTTTACAGGAAGACAAAAGGAGGCAGGCACACATTGACTGCTTTAAGGCTTTATCTATTATTCTTGCCCACTCTGAGAAGAGAGGAGGCACACCGAGCTGCCACTGTTGGATTTTGATTTAGCATAGGAGCAGGAGAACTGGTAGAAATCCCAGAGCTACAGCATAATACTCTGGATTGTGAATCTCTCAGCTCAGTGAAAGCTGTTTGGCCCCAGTGTTTCAGCTCTGGTTGTTCAGACCCTTGTCCAGCATAGTGCATATTCTCTTTCACAGCAAATGCTTTGGTAGGTTTCTCTGAAATGGCTTGCCTGCTGTCAAACAAACATCATAGAATCATAGACTTTTATGTTGGAAAGGACCTTAAGATCGTTTAGTTCCAATCCCCCTGCCATGGGTAGGGACCCATGTGAAAGTCTGTGCAGTTTTAGCATATAAATAGAAAGATAGGAAATCCAGCCATAATCTGTGTTTTGGAGTGAAGCAGCAGGCAGGCATACATTGGTCTGCTAGCACTAGCTAATAGGAGAAGATGTTACCTGTTTATAAAGCACGTCTGTGGGATGCTTGCTCAAAAGACTGTAGAGACTGAGTCCTAGGGACAAAGATAGCAGATTCCAAAGTGACTGATAATGAAAGACTTTATGCACAATAAAATAAAATACTATTCAGCTCTTCCTTAACAAATAAAATAGGCTTTGTTTTGCTAGTAAGTGGTAGTTATCTTCACTCAAAAGAAAATGTATTTCTAATCCTTCCAGGAGGGATGCCCAAAAGAATGGGATGATTTTTTGTGTTTCCATTAACTGATATGGAATAAAGTTTACTCCTGCTCCAGGAGCACTCTGGTTGCTCTTCATCCAGTACACAAACAAGGGTGGGAGAAAGAAATAATGTGATTTTTCTCTGCCATTCCCTTGTCATCAGCACAACATGAAAATAATATTCTAAACCTCAGACCTTTCCCTGCCAAATTCTCTGTTCTTTACTCACACTGATTATTTCAGAGGTACAAAGGTATTTCTTTTTTCTGTTGAGTGTGCACTGGAGCATAATGCTATTCAGGCTAACACTATCAGGCAACTGCAGATGCATGCCTGAGTCACACATATGTCAAAAGCACTGAAAGAGCATTACAGCATTAGGAAGAGAGAAAAGTCTGGTTTTGATTACTGATAATTATAGATAAGCTGTAGCTGACAGTCATTTTCTGACCGCAAACTCAAATCAATCAATTAAAGACTGCATGCAGCAGCACCCGTGTTTAATCATTTCCAGGCTCTTTAAGATGATCCATTACTCTGATAGCAAGTCAGAGCTGCTGTGTACCATTTGTTGTTGCTGCTGAGGGTCAAATATGCAGCTACCTTCAGGCTAATTTCAAAAACACAGTTCACAGTCTAAAAAAAGAGAAATCTGTATATAAAGATTAGTCATAACAATTAAATCACTCTCTTAGTTAAATTGAACAAACATCACAGCTGATGATTTAGATATCTTTTCATCTTATGACACATAGATAAGTGCATTTTTTAATAGAATGTATAAGTGATGCATCAGGAAGGTAAAGAGGATGGAATAATACAAATTCAACTATGTTCCTCCCTAGTTACTATTTTCAAAGGTTTTTCACATGGAAATTGAAATGTGGGAGAGAAGTTTGTAATGAGACCTGGACAAAAAAATGCTGCTGTCAGACTGTAAGACTGTCCATTGGCACTACTTTGACAAACTGGGTTGGTTTTGCTGAAATATGTTTAATTCCCAGGCACCGAAAAGAGAAAAAAAGGTTCTGTTGGTTTAGATAATAACAGATAATATTTTCAGAATAAAATAGTTCCATTTTTGCTTTGAAACAATTTTTAAATCAGATGTTTGAAAATATGGAGATATGTCATGTCACATACCTCCTTTGTGTAAGTGGAGTAAGTTATTATGGTTTTACCAAAATGAAATGTTTTGGATAAGATTCCTTTTTAAAGCATTTTCCTTTAAGGAGAAGTTTTCTATTTTTATTCATAATCCAGTTAAAACCATCTCTAAAAGTTTTGCTTTGAATAAATCAGAATTCATAATAAAAATAATTCCATCAGTAATTTTTCAGTCAAATCCTGGATAACAGTAGATAATAGCCTTTACCTTCCAGCTGCACTAAGCCAGCATAGCACCAATAAGTGACTTGACTAGATTTATCACAAAGGCTCAGACCAGCCCTTGGAGCAATAATGATGGCTGTCCTAGAAGGATATGGTCCAGTTGCACCCAGAAATGAAAATTAATTAAAAGTCAGAGAAAACAATTAGCTAATACAGCATAACACTGAGATGCAGGTCTTTCTTTGGGTTTCTATCATCAACTTTGTCATTCTAGTAAGCTATATTCAGCCCACATTTTTTTAATATTTGGTAGAATCTGCACTGCTTTCAATTTAACAATTTAATTTTTATTGAATGAAACTGGATAAAGCTTCTTCTTAACTGAGAAAGGGTACTTTTACTGAGCAAGGGTATCTGTACCAGAATTCAGCACAAATTAATGAAACATTTATAAGGAGACTAATGTTTTTGGTTGTCTTTGTATCCCAGTATTTCACTTAAAAGACAGAAGAAGATCTCCATGCCACTGACTTTGTTACTCAATACAATGCAGAAGTAGGAAACAAAGAGCATCTCCGACAATATAAAATGAAGGCTGATTTTTGCCAGGCACTGAGTCTCATCTCAGTTACCTTTTGACATCTCCAGTGCAGACACCCACATACAGTCACCTTATACAACTGTCATAGTCACTGGAGATAAGTAGTGTCTTCTAGGACACAGTTAATCTCATCCAGAAGTATGAGACCCTGAAAGTGTCTGCTTCTCACCACTGTCAACGAGAGGAGCTGAGGGTCATCAGATCAGTTGTAGACATGTGCATGTGGCCACACAAGCCCCCTGCACAGAGTTACATCTCCCTAAAGAGCTGGGATATCAGAATTGAAAGTCCTGAGACTGACCCAGCCCTTAGCTGAGGTTTATTGCACTGAGAAGGAGCAGCAGAAGTAAAAATGTGCTTTGTCTCACTGGCTGCACTTTACATGTTATCCACCTGGTGTGGTGAGAACTGATGCTCAGTAGCTGAGACATGAACACTTTTGTCTGCTTCTTCGTAGGAATACCCTGACATCCTGCCCACAGACTTGCCTATGCTTCTTTCTGAAGACAAAATGCTTGATATGAAAATGGACTGCTGTTTTTCTGTTTTTCCAGGGGGCTTCAGGTAAGCTGTTGTTAGGAATTCATTGCCATCATATCAAGAAAATCCCACTGTGTGCTAGCTTGAAACATTTTTGGGTAGAGGTTGCTGTGGGTAACCCTTCCCTTGTCTGGGAATGGCAAATGTCTGCTGCGCACAAGCTGTTCCCTCACTTATTCTGCTGCCATGTACAAGCACCTGTGTAGGCACAGTTTATTACAGCTCCTTTTATTAAAACCCCAAACAACAAATAGGCTTTTAATTTGGTAGACATACTTTTAATAGACTCTTTATTACTGTTTGTTTATGTGAACTTCCTGTTGATGCCTCTGAGGATTTTGTCTGTCTAAGGATTTCCAGCAGGACCCAATGCCAGGGTGCACAGCAGAAACTCTTTGTCCTTTTACTGGGATATTATCAGCTGATCTGAATACCTTCTTGTGAAATTGTTTATTTATAATGTTCATCTCAGAGCATTTACACTCCGCTGATGATTTGAAATTCAAGCAGTCATTTATAATCACGTTAAATAAGATCACATTTCTGTTGAACTTACAAGTTAGTTATCAGATTACATGTCTGTTTCGTTTCTTTTATCTCTGATACAATGCGCTGCTCTCAACTGCGGCATCAAATGAGCTTAGATGTCCAACTATAAATCATGCACATTTCGAAACAATAATGCTGAAAGGATTATCATCACCCTCTGTAATGACAATAATGGAAAACAGATACTGAAAGGACATTTTTCTGATCCTTAGAAAATCCCTGAAGAGGTCAATTTACTTTTCTTTGGGGAATATTTAACACAAGGAAAGTTATTGGTTTATACGTCTGTTGAAAGAACTGAATTTATAATAAGCACAATGTCACAATATAGAGTATATTTTATTGCACTGTTATGGTGGGGGTCTCCAGCTGGTCCTGATATATATAGTTGTATAAGGAAATGCTTTTTTGACTGAGAATACTGATCACTGTTTGATGAAATGCTCTGTCAAAGCTGAAGTGCACTACTGTTTGTGGGAACCTGTTGTAAGGAGCAGGGAGAATATCATCCACCAAGACCTAACTGGTGTCTGGGTTTGGACACAGGTTCTGTGTGGTATAAAAACATAAAATCAGTGCTAAGAAAAAGAGCCCCCTACATGCCATTAATTTCTTTCATTGTAAGAAGCATGCATCCAACTCTTAAGTCCTGAATTTGCAGCTCTCAGGTCTAAGTTGAGTCATACATTTTAGGACTCAGTGAACGCATAGGGTTTTCTTGTCTTCTTCATGGCAGCTAATTCTATACAACAGAATTAGATTTCTTAGTCTCAGTCTTATTTCTGTTGGTGAAAGTTTACTGTAACAGATAAATTCCGTATCTCTTGCTCTTTGCCTATACTATTGTTTTCCTGATATCCGGCAAGCCATTTTTAAGCTGATCCTATAGTGTAAATGTGGCCATACTGTGCCAGCACAACTGAAGGTGCAACAACGTTCAGCTTGGGTACTGTTGTGACATGATAGGAGCTCAAAACCATATTTAAATAACCAGACTTTGCCCATCCAGCACATTGTGAATTTACCAGGGTAGAGTGTACTCACACGAGCAATTCAGCTGTGAGCTGAGGGAACAGCAACCTCCAGCAGGCAGAAGCAGTAACCCCTTCCACTGGTATGGCCAGAGCTAGAAGTCCATAGCCTTAACCACAAGGTTTTGGTTGTATGGGTAGCTCACTTGCTGCTTAAAGAGAAGACTGCAACAAAACCACACAAAAATGTTCAAATTAGAGTTGTGACCCATGGCTGCTTGCAACACATTTCTTTTCTCTGGTTGTTCTTCCAGCAGTACTTTCTAGCATATTCTGTCAGCTTTGTCTACTGGCATCTACAGTGGAGGGCGCAGTTCTGGTCTCAGCATTTCCAGATGAACATAGAGGGTTGAGGCAAAGGCAGTAGAAGTAATACATGGGATATGACATGCCTTATGAAGAGGCATTACCAGTGCAGCTTACTGGGCCACATCAGGACTAATTCCATAAGGCATGGTTTGTGGTTATGCTCTTGGAATAGCAGCTCACAAGAACAAGTACGATAGTGAATATCTTCAGAACAAATGCTTTATTGTAGAGCTGTTCAGCAGAGCTGCTTTGTAACAAGTTCCACTTGAATTTATTCCTCAATGAGCCTATCTCACCTTCCAGCATGTTACTGCCACATGGGGGAAAGCAGTACACACCACTCACTGCTTGTGGTTAGGAAAGAGGTCCCTCCGTTTGGAAAGGGCTTGCTTTCTCTTCTGGCTACCTGGCTACTTGTTTGTCTCCTGGTACAGCCTCTGAAAGCTATTGCGAAATGTGTGGATTGTCAGAAGAAAACATTGCTGTGTCTTGTTTACAGAACCCAAGCTCCCTTAAAACAAACCCATAATGGTTAAAGTGAGTACCTCATGTCCTTCTTCAAAGGATGGCCAGCACATAGATGTTCTACTTAGGATACAGCTGAACATTGCTTTTGAGAGATGTAATTTAGTCTTTGCTTCTCACTTGATTATGGAAAGAATCAATTGTGTGAGCTTTTTTCCTAGACTGGATCACTCCCTTTCAGATGGGTTGGAGAAATTAATGAGGAAACATACTGACCATGCCTTGTCCATGAACAGTTGTCAGTATGAAAAGGAAATATGGGTCCAATGAAATTACATCTGCAAATCTAAGCCAAATATGCTAGTAAAATGGCTAAGTAATCTGGAGGAGCTAACATTTGTAAATCAATCCCTGAATGCAGGTCCTGATTCCTTTCTGCTGTCTTATAATGGTCTAGTATGTCCTCTGGGACTATCCATTTTCAAAATTTGAATGTGTGGTCAGAGATTTGGATTCATCTGCTCTAATTTTGAGGATCTACAAAGTAAGTGTTTGTATCACAGCTTTTCACTGAAACTCCTTTCACAGTCAGTGAAAGGAGAGTCTGAAATCAGAGGAAACATGCCCCAGACTGCCACTGATACACTAACTCGGTCTCAAAGGACTATAAAGGGGATTACCTACCAAGCCCAGATGTAGGCATCTACACTGTAGCCTACTAAAATTAGAAAAGATGAATCCTACTGAAGGAAAAGAGTATGAGCAGATCTTGAAAGACAGCACTTGTACCATAGATACTGAGCACCAGATGTCTAAATTTTCCCTTTCTTTACTGGACTATTGCAAAGGAACTTTACCCTAAATAAGAATTTCTCTGGTGTAGGACTTCTCAGCAGCAGCTCCCTTGTCAGTGTAACAAAAGCTCCTGCTGGAGAGGCAGAGACACTTCTGTAAAAGCTGACAAGTATAAGTTGGTGGAACAGTCCATCATGCCTTCATCACCAGGATAGAATCACTGCATCATAAGTCCTAGATCTACGGGAGTCATAAATTACCTTGACAGCCACTTTTCTGAGTGAGAAAGCAGATGAACTGAATATGGTTGTACTAGGAGATCTCCATGAGGGCTGTAAACTTGCCCTTCAAGTTAACATTTTGCTGGAATCCATTGAAGGCCTATATAAACACAATATCCTCGGTCACTTTTCCATGTTTGTGCCCCCACAGATACAAACAGGCCCTTAGCAAAGAGCTTCTTACTGGCTGTCAGACCTCCCAGTCACCTCCCAGGCCTCCACCTACTCAGTTCCTTAATGGCACCTTTCAGTAGTTCTTACCAGACCACCAAAGGGCAGGTGCCAATTCTAATTCTAAATAAATATTTCCTGTGTCCTTTACGGTCAAATCTAAACCATAGCAGCCTCCTGCAAATTTCCTGCCGTTCCATCCTGGGGAAACAGGGAGAGTTCAAGTGGTCTTTGTACATTCTTCCTACTAGATAAGATTACTCTTACTACAACATGTACCTATATCTCATACTACTCTCACTCTACTTAGACATGAGGCTGATTAAGAGCAAACATGGTCCTTGTCTTCAGGGTGCAGCATCATAGGCGCAGGCTCCAGTTCTCATACTATATAGAAAGATAATAATAGTCCAACAAAGAATCATAGAATAGTTAGAGTTGGAAAGGACCTTACATGTATCTAGTTCTCCTCAATCTTATCTCTCTTTAAATATGTTGTTGAGACAAGACTGAATATTGGCTGCTCTTCATCTCAGAACATTAGTACCTTAGGTATGCTTGTCATCTTCCAGTTGTTCAGAAGCATGTAAATATATATAAGCACAAAAAAATGTTTGCCCTCTTTTGCATCAGTCTTAACAGAGAAAGCTAACATCCAGCATGGTATTTTCTGATCATTGCGTCTATGCTTCGCTAATACTCAGATGGGATACAGTGAGAGGAACATTATGCAATGCACACTGATATATCACCCTAACTTTAAATCTCAGAGTGCATCAGATAATATTACTCAGTCAAATTATGCTTAGCTAAACACAAACATTTAAAATAGATGAAGCTCAAAGAAGAAATTCTGCCCTCAGACATTTCAAAGGCATTTGTGAAAAAAGTACGACTCAGGATTTTAGAGTTCTTGTTTTCATTACTCTGTGCTAAAGTATTGGCCAAGTATCAAAGCTCCTGAAAGCAGCAAGACAACTGGGATATTCAAGAAAGGGAAAAGAGCCCTGAAACTGTCCCTTGAAAGAAAGACTTTTTTCTCTGAAGTTTCAGCTTCTCCTGCAAGGTTTCATTTTTACTACATTTTTAAATCAATCTACAGTGATTCTTTAATTACACTGTTATCAATACAGCAACAGTATATCCTTAAAGAATTATAAATTCATACTGAAATTAATCTGCCTAGACCCCAGGGTTCAGACTACCGTCTGCAGTCTCAACATAGAATGCTCCTTTGTTTTGCCCTTCTAATTTAGCTTTTAGAAAGTCCTCTTTGATAGCCAAAGCAAGTGGTTTCAGAGAGTGGCGATTCTTGCAGCTATTCTTCATCCATCATTTCCACTAAGTTCCCTTTTAAAACAAGCACATTCAATTCCACTTTAATCAGGCAGCTGAAGACAGAAGATGAGGCAGAAATAGCACAAAGACTGTAGAAAATATGTCACTGATGGAGTCAACCTGTAGTTTCAGAAATGAAATTTGACTTTGCAAGTGACGGAAACACTTTTTAACAGCATTAACTGTTTACTACTGTATATTACAGTGATTCAAATTGTGTCATATAAAACTTTGTCTTTATTATCAGTAAAATAAATAAACACAATAAAAATACTACACTCTCCTGTAAAGCTGTGCCAGTCTGATACTTACAGCTGTGGGACAGCTTTTTGTAATGATTTTTTCCTCTCATATGAGTATTTTAAAAGGAGAAAAAGTCGGATTTTATCAGTGGAGAAATTTTGTGAGAATTTTTTCATTCTTCTATTCTGCAGAATTTCATCCTCTTGGTTACCCAGAATTTCAGAACACTAGAAACTTTCTTCCTGAAATAGAAAGATATCAAAGAACCAGTAATAGTGCAAATAATCCATCTTTTATACTTATTAATTGAAATGAAATAGTCTTATTTTGGTGGCTACAGCCCACAGAATGCCAGAGAAGAGCGAGGAGCTCCTTCTGGGAGCTGTTTTCACATTTCTCTTTTGCGGTATATATGCTTTTTAAAAGAGTTCTGCTGAACAACCTCCTTCCAATATATTTATGTATAGATTAATATACAGTACAGTTGTCTGTGTCAGCAAGACACGGGAATTGATGATTTAGGAGGTCCAGTCTTGTGTCTTATATTTCACAGATTTACAGCACCAAGAAGAAGTACTTATCCTAGTTTCAGGTATCCTGGCAAGAATTAAGGAAATGGTAGTATCAAAACCAGCGGGAACATTCTACTTCCCATAGTTAGATTACTAGTTACAGCCGAAACAGCATTGGTTCTCTATGCAAACACCACCCCCCCACCAATATTTTTTACAATCAACAGTATCTCCTGTAGCATTTCCTTTGCTTTTATAATTTCTAGCTTGGGTGTTGATCTAAGCTTGGCCAGAACAACTTAGGATGTGACATACATTTTTAGCACTCTGTAGAACAAGTCTTCTACCTCAGGTATTTCAGGGATGAAGGCAGAGAAAGAGACTAAATCAGCAGAGAGGGAGGGGACAATCAGTTTTTCTTCTGTTCATGAAGGAAGCAGGAAGTGACCAACCTGCTCTGCTCGGGAAGCACCAGCACATACTGATGACGGGTCGGACAATTAATGTAATTTTACCAGGGAGTCTAGAAAGGCAATTACTTAATGTCACTAGACAATGGAAAGTTAGAAGTGGATTAAAACAACAGATGACTTGGCTCTGAATGGCAAGTCTTCCCCTATTAGCTTTGGTTTGCTAATTCCCTCACCTTTAGCTCAGAAGCAACAATAAGAATACTGATCTCACAGGGCTTTTACCAATCTCTGTAAATGTTTTTATGCAACACTGCCTTCTATGGTGCTACTAATATGAAAAAAACGCTTAAGGAAGCCCACAGCAAGTGGTGTCTGAACATTAACAGCACAGCCTGTAACTCTCCAAAGAATAATGCAATTATCTTTTCAGTGTATTTTTCTCCTTCTTCATGCACAGGCTGCAGATATTTGACTGGGGAGGGGGTCCACTGAGTGGGGAAAATGCTGCTGCATGCCCTGCTGCGCCCAGGTTTCCCCAGGCAGTGCACCAGGGCCAGGAGGAGCCACTGGCAACAGAGCCTCTTCCCTGTGGGTTTCCTGCTCAGCCTCAGTAGGATGCAAGAGCCCCAAGTGGTAGAAAATTAGATCTATAAATTAAAATGAATCTGCTTTTTTTTAATCAGAGTCAGGCAGATAGATGTGTATGTATGTGTACTTGTGCAGAGGAGCTCCCTTTGCATAGTGAAAGAAGTAGAAGTTACTCAGGTGGTTCAGCTAGGGGAGTGACAGTAGATACTGGTAGCTGTGAGTGAGTATCTGCTTTAGAGGTGTGACCACTTGATCAAGCAGTTAAAAGCTTTCAGAAAGTTACATTTAAGATAATCAAGTTTTGTTCAAACTAAGGCAGTATGCTATAGAAATGAAATTATGACAGAATCCTTCTGATGTTTGTTAGTGAGGCCATCACTTCTGTTACCTTCATCACCCAGAGTACTGATGAAGCCTCTATTATTAAAACAGAAAGGACAAAGCATATATTTGATAGATGAGAAGACCAAACCTTTGTTTGGAGAAGTGAAAGATAAAGTCCTAGCACTGCAGTTTTTCAGAACTCTTTTTCCAGTTCTTTTGATAATTTCAAAGACAGAGTGAAACAGGAGTCAAAATTAATCTGCCCTGGAACAAAAAATACACCTTTGTTCAGGATTTCATACAGAAAGATGCAGTAAAATTTTGTCAATCTCATCACCATTGCAGTTTACTGTGCCTGTTAAGAGCTCAATTAAACCTGAGAAGCCTTTACAAAGTGAAGTTACTTTTATAGCTGCCTTGATTACACCCCATTCCTAAGCCTGAACCATGTGCTTTCCCTCACCGTGGTACATGCTATAAACAGCTGCCTCCTGAGGAGAGAGAATAAAGAAGTGGAAGAATGTTTCATCAGGCAATTAGTGCTATTGAAACATATAGATGTACGTATATTCAAATGCTACAAAAGCTTGGCAGATACAGCGTGGATCTATGTCTGACACATAAACATGAAAGCACAGCCTTGTTCTTTATTGCAAAGTATTTATACTGTAAAAATTGGTTAAACGTGTTCTGCATCTATGCAGGCTGAGGATGTTTCACAGCAACACACACAAAGCCAAGCAATTCTAGAACGCACCAGAGTTGCTCTTGCAAAAAAGTTTAGGTTTGAATGCTATAACTATTCTGTAAGTTGGCCTGGAATATAGAAATATTTTATAAAGTCGAATTTTATTTATACAAACATATAAACCAAAAAGGGATATCTGCTGTTAAGTTTTGCTACCATAAACCGTTTCTGAAATAAAGAGGAAGATTTCTGAGAAACAAGGGATTGCAAAGACTTTCCTACTTCATTGCGGAGTGTAAAGCTGTGGCCATTCAGCACTTTAATTTTAATTCCCACTCTGGTAAGTACTTCTCGTCTTGAAAAGTTAAATTTTCAAGGCACTTTTGTAAGGCAGATACATGTGGGCTTTCCGGACACAGTTTGCTTGCTTTTTCTGACAAACTATTATTGCATTTCCCAACACACTCTTTATTTTTTCCCCTGTTTACAGTCACAGGGATCAGCTTTTTAGAAGACTGTAACCCATAGGGAGGGAAAGAGCCAAGCAACTCTTGGAAGTCCTCCTGCAAAATTAAAATCATGAAGGTTTTGCCAATTATCAGGAAAAACAAAACCAAAATGACAGTAAGGAAGTGCTTAAACCTTTACTCTATAGTTTGTATTTAAACAGTAATATTAGTTCTCTTATTTTAAAAAAGCCCAAACAACTCTAATTCCATTTGCCAGCTTACTTCAGGAAGGTGTTTTGAGTTATTGGTAAACTTAGGCCAACACACAGAGCGACTAAAATCTTTTGTCTCCTTGTGGTAGACTCATAAGTTGAGCAGGTTTAATGTCAAAATATGAAAGATCACAGAGATTGTCCTAGATCCCGAATTCAGCTGGGATCTCCCAATAAATCTAGAAATAATTCTGAAGCAGTTGTTGAAGAGTACAGATAATAAACAACAATATATTTTAAAGCATGGTTTAAAGATCTCATGGCATGGCTATGAGACCTGCTGAACCACTCCAGGTGTCAGTGCAAAGTTGTGTTCTTCAGCATGTTTATCTGTGCAGATGCATGCTTACACATGCTGCAAATGCACATATATATTCCATGCTGCATATAGCCCTAAGTGACACTGGGTATGTAGTTTAGACCACATTCAGTCCATTCTTGCTTTCCAGATTAAGTAAGCAATGATGGCATTCTCCTACTGGGTACGAACCAATCAGCAGATTTTAAGCAGAAGGACCTGTGTATATTAGGGACCCCAGGTGTGGATCTGTCTGGGTGTAGGAGCTGATTGTAACTTGGCAGTAGCTACAACACTTTTGGCTGTTGCTCTCCAGAATTCTCAAGGAGGTGATCAGATTTTTGTTACCAAGGGTGGATGAAGCACACGCACAAAACAAGACTTGAAGATATCCTCTGCATCCATGGCAGAAAAGAATGAGCCTGAACCACTATGCTGTTGCCCTACCATCTTTCCTGCACTCACTGAAAGCAATTACAGCTGGATAGCTGGTGGCTTGCAGAGCAGCATGAAGCGCCGTGAAGTTTTTTGTTTTCCATGAAGAATCTGTAGAGTTCTTCAGCCAGTGTCTGGAACCACCCCTTCTTTTCTTAAAAGTTTCTTAACTTCCAGAATGTAAGGCACAGCCCTCCTCATCTACCAGACCACCACAGATTAATTGGCACTCAGACAAATGACCACAGATGTTTGCAAGATGTTGTTGAGTCCCTTCTGAGGCTATCATTACCTGCCTAGCGTCAGTGCACCACTGATACGTAATTTATTCCTTTGGAAGAACTCCATCACCATATAACAAAATAACATAAATCTTCGCACAAATGCCATTGCCTTGGGAGAAGCCCAGCACTGAAAGGCTGAAGGGATTGCTTTACATCAACCGAGTTTGCTGCTTGGTCTTGATGTGAGATAATGACTCTTAAAGTGTTTTTCTGGCACCCTTGTTAGTATAGTGCCTCAGACATAGTAGATGGGAAACCAAACCGGTAAGCGCTAATAAATGCTCACATGTGCGAGTAGTATTTAGCAGTGCAAATATGGAACAAACCAGACTTTTTCCCCCCCACTAGTCTACTGATACCCGTCAGGAGACAACAGCCAGAGGCGTTTGTGACCTGGATGATGTTGACACCATCACTTTCGCATATAGCCAAGAGGTGGCAGTACTCCTCCACTGTTCCGGAACGAGGAGGCGCCTCAGGACACCGCGAGGTTCATCTTCATAGCATCGCTATCATCAGCTCCTCCTTTATTTATACTTACAGAAGAGAGAAAATACATGTTCCACATGTCTCCTGTGCTGGGAGGGCTTCACTTCAGCAGCCTGGGAGCTACCTTTACATAGCAATATAGAAATTTATAGCATCCTTCAGCAACGTGGCGCACCTCTGTCTCCTCCACTGCACTGCAGAACCCGTGGGGCTGCAGCAGGTCCCCAACTGTGGAGAAGGTTTTAATTTTTCTGAGGAGCATGGTTCTTGAAATGTCATAAACTGTGAACACACAGCTGGAGCAGTTTATGAACTGCAGAGAAACGTGGAGTATTTTAGCCCAAGTATTAATTCAAAGAGCATGTTTTGTTATTTCCTGTTTCATTGTTGTTCGCAAAATAATTTAATGGGTAGTGAGCAGTAAACTGTTTAAAATCTGCTGTGCACATTGATGCGGTTTTATATTGCTGGAGAGGGAAGGATTTCACTGCTTTGGGTGTGAGGGAGAGAGGAAGATTATCCTGATAATGAAAACCACAACCAGTGCATTTACTTTAGAAAAATTGTTTCAATTACATTACCATGTAGATATTTTAATCAGAAATAAAAGTGATAATCCCCAAATGCAGGCCTAACAACAATCAAAACAGCTGCATACGTAAAAAAAAAAGGAATCATAGCTCTTAGTAATGAGGTTTACATGCAGCCAAGGAGAGTATTTTCTGTAAAACAAAAGTGACGCTATTTAAAATATAAAAGGCAGTGTTTATTAAGCACAAATGTAATGACCTAATGACAGTTGATATAGATCACTACCTCACACCATCCAGGCTGTTACACCTGTGAAATTTTCTTATGGGTGTTAGAAACACCTACCACATAGCACAATGCAGGGTAAATAAGAGCAAAGGGACTGGCTTGCATCCATATGGCTAAACTCTCTTTACCTCTCTTGAACATAATGGGCTCATCTATCCTGACTTTGGGAACAGTCCCTGCCTTGTGCTCTCCCTTGAACAGTGCCCAGGAATGCTAGCTGTCACAGGACAGCCTAACAATGCAGCTATAGAAGGAAGTGTATTTACTGTATGGTTTCCTGTGTGGCGTAGCATGCTCGCAATGAATCAACAGAGACGACTGTGCAACAGTACTCATGTCTATGTGTTGGCCCTGTTTGGTTTCTAGAATGGGTGGAGCCAAAGAGGCTATATGTGAGATGGAATTCCCTACCCACTAACCAGACAATAGCAGCATAGGAGTCCCTTTGTGTCTGGCAAAGCTGTTATTCCAGGCTAGCCTATTGCAACATGCGCTCTCAGGTAGCTGGCTCTGTATATTTTTCACTAAGCTTCCTCTACAAGGGTGAAAGCATTGAAAAAACCCATTTTCACTCAGGATCTTTCTTTGGACCTCACAGAAAGATCCGTGACTTCTCCATGGCTAGTGTGAATCAAATTTCTGGTGCTTCTCTATTAAAGCACTTCCTCTCTTCCTTGCGGCTCTCCTGCTTTACTTCGCTGTCAGATAAATCAGAATTAGTCCCCAGCCTGGTTTCAAAATAAACAAAAGATGGTAAGGCTTCTGCAGAAGGCCAAATATTGAAAGGGAAACTCACAAGAAGAGATCCTCCTGCAGCCCGAAAGTCCTCTCATCTCGATGGAGAAAACATAAGCACTTTGGGGAAGAGTTACAGGGAGTCATTGTTGAAGTGCCTGCGTGTCTTACAAGACAGCAAGGTACCTTCTTTCTACTTGTTGGTCTTGGTTGGTTAAAAAGCAAACTCTTGGAGCAGGAGCTGTCATTCTTCCTTATGTCTCTCGTGGTGGGTCCTGACTTCAGCAGAGGGATGCAAGTGTTAAGGTGATGCAGACCACTGCACTGGAAGTCATAAAAGCCTTGTCAGCAATCCCAAACCTGCTCCAGTACATCAGGCAAGATCCATTGGGACCATGAACTTAGGGCTGAGACTGAGGGGACACTGTGCCTGAGTTCTCTTTGCTCTGCATGGCCTTCAGTAATAATTTAAAGCCTGAAAAATACACTGAAAGACATTCTTCTGAAATAGGAGGTGACTTTCATGTGTACAACACTCCTGAAAAATCAGACCCTTAGCCTGCTTTTGTCTCTGATCTTCATTTCTAAAAGATAAATGACTGTGATCGCTGGGCTACCACAATGAGGGGAACATATGACTTCTTGGAAAGGAAAGAGTAAAAAGCCTCTTTCACCTGTATTTCTGCTGATGTTTTTAAAGTGAAGCTCATGGCTGTAAGACTGTTACCCAGGAGGAGTATGCTTGGGGTAGGATTATCAAAGGTGTTAAGTGACACTCTCATTTTGCACACTTTGAAATCATTAACAATTTTATCTCTGGCTTCACTGGGAGCAGAATTACAGCATTGCAAAGATGCTTTTTATAAATAATACTTTGCTTCTCCTTTTCAAGAGTGAACTCACACTTTTTGCTAACAATGTTTTAGGTAACCCATCAGTATATTCCCAGCTTCTTATGCGTGGAGTCTGGAATGGCCAAGCAGGTTACACAGCATCATAGTCCTGACACCTACCAAATACTGCAGGCAAAACATTTCTCCTTTTTACAAAACTTTAAACTGAATTTCAGTGTGTGAATTCAAGGAAGTCTCTCAAGATTTGTTACCATTCTAAATAAGCTTAAAATTTATAGACAGACTCGTTACAAAAGGTCAATAGTGAACTTCCTCTCCAGGTTTACTCACAAGCTTTCTAGTACTTAATCTTTCTGTCTGGGCCAAAAATTCTCTGAGGACCAACTGTCTTTCCTGTGGTTTTTGCAACTTTAACTCTCAGTCAAGCCAGAAATGCAGAAAGGTGTAGCAGCTAATTAATATAATCCCAAGCCATAATTAGAGTTGAACTTCACTGGTGTGCAAAGGCTGCTGTAAGAGACTTGGTAAGATTCTGTTTTGTAAAAGCAATATTGGTAAGGAAAGGTCAGAGCTGTGTTTGTTGTGGGACAGTGATAAGGAGATGCTAAATAAATGCCTGGAGAAGAGCCTTACTTTGTTCCCAATGGATCTGCACTGCTCAGTTGCTTTCCACAGTTTCGAGGAAACAGATTAATGAGGCAAAGAAACACTAGAGAGTAGTTGCATTTGTGGGGGATAGAACCACAGTTCTCCTCATGGGACAAATAGCTCAGAGTCAGGTTTACAGGGCCATAAGTCCACAAGTGTCAAGAGAGGACTCAGGTGCTCTCTAATCCACACGCAATATTTGGTTTAGGATCATCTGAGTCAATCTGCCCACTGGGATGTTCTTAGTTTGAATGCCAGAATGCTAAAAACAATCAGCTGCAGCAGCACAGCATTTCAAAGAGATGGGTGTCCAAGCTTCCTAAAGAGTCAGTAGAGAGTCCTTGGTACCACTGAAGTGTGATTCAGATACTCTGTATATGGAAAGGACAATTTCTGAAACTAGAAATGGTAAATGTTTCCCAGAAGAGAGGACTGCAACAGAATAGTGTCTTTCCTCTCTGGAGCTCAGAGTGCTGTCTGTGGGGTCCTCTTCTCCAACTGTTGAGTATTTGGCTGGGGCTAAATACCTATTAATGGAGAGCTCGTAGTTCAGAAGCACAGCTGCTGGAGGGCACAGTGATGGAGATGGCACTCCTGAGTGGCAAAGCATCTCTAACAGGAAGTGGTTCCTGTGAAGTCTCTCAGCCAAAGTCTCATAACTCTCCTAGAAAAGACTACCCAACCCACAAGAGTCCTTGGGAGGTCAAAGCTTGCTTTGTGGTTCTTTAGTGAAACCCAAAGAGACTTGAAAATTCAAACCAAATATTTAAAACCCTATATGTATATATTTATAAATCAATGGACAATTCTTCTGTTTCATTGTCAAACCTTCATTAAGATTGTAAAGAAACATACATGTGAATAGAGCCTGTCCCTTAGTATTGGTCACTTGTGGTCAGCATTAGTATTATTTTTACACTGACATAGATACATAAAACAGGCTTTCCTGACATAGCTGGGAAGAATAACTCAGCTATGGCAATAGTTGCATCCATTTTTTTATGGCTGTGGCTGCATAAGAACATCATGAATAATGATGTCAATGCTTTTCACCTTAAATCCCTGCAGGTAAAACATACCACAGCCTTTACACGGAACGACTACAAGGCTTTGCCTTGCCATCGTAAGGGTCAGCAGAGATGGTCCCAGACCAAATAAGCCAGTGAGGTGGGGTTGGGGGTGCCTGTTAGCATCCTCTCCCTGGGCCCCTTTCCCTTATTCTGTCTGTGACAAGGTGAAATCCTCTGTTCAAACTTGGGATGACATGTACTGACACCTCTCTCGTACCCCCTCCTCACCAAGATTGATTTCTCCTCAACTTGTTTAGAATGAGACTGGGGCCACCTGTGCATGAGCTGTCAGGAAACATGGTGCTTTCATTTAAACAGCAGGCAGCTATCAAAACAGCAATAAGAGAGGCTATCAGGCTTAATAATAGCATGCATTAAAAGTAAAATAACCCTCTGAGGTCCAGTAATGTTGCTTTTACCATTTGTCAGATGTATAATCACTCTGGAGAATATGAATAGTGAGGTCTTTGTAAAATCATGAATCAACATTCCCAACAATTCAACTGCTGTGACGAGGTCAGGGCAATACCCTCACGTCTCAAAAAACTCCTTAAGTCCTCCTGTCTCCTGAGACCATTACATCAATAGATACCTTCAGTACTACTGAAAATGACAGCTTGCAATGTAATACCAGGAGAAACTCTTTAATAGCTCCTCTATATTAATAGATGTTGGACTCTACTCCAGGCATTTGTCCTTGTTTCCAATCCCATGTCATATATAATCCCCTGCTTTTACATGAGAAAAGCTTTTATCATTTTCAGGAGGATCTTTTTTCTTTTTAAACAGAAACAATGCAGTGAAGCAGATAGTTCTTAAGAAAAGACAATCAGTAGGAATCCTAAAATGGTTACATAGGTTGTTTCCAAGAATTTAAAAGAATTTGGTTAATATACAAAAAATATGCACTTTTCATTATTGATTTTTTTTTCAGCTGTGCCAGCTTTACATCAGACAAAATCCTGAATTCACTGTAGTTCATGGCAAAATCTATTTGACTTCAGTAGACTTAGATTTTACCCACATAGTTTATGTAATGATTTGTGTTCCCTCACTCTGTAGTGCTGCATTCTTTTTTTGCACTTGCAATTTTCCTCCTCAGAAAATGCAACTTCTCTTTTCTCTGCTTTAAACCTTCCTTCATGTCTTTGAGGTATGATGTTAAAATGCAACAATAGTGTTGGCAATGAATGGAATATTACTTCCTCAAATTAACTCCCCAGGTGATAGTGGGTAAAGACAAAGAGAACGAAAAATTTTGTGCAGTATTTTTTCTTTTGTCTCCCTTTCCAGTAACCCAAGCCCTGTTCTGAATGCCTTTGATATCTCTGTAACCACAAGACAACTACACTCTATTTAGTCCTGAAATATATATGCAGTGACTACCCCCCTGCCTTTGCCTAAGCAGAAAATCCAGCACCTGAATTTGGCATGATCATCTCTCCAAGAGTGTACAAACTAGGTCCCATCTCTACTAAACTTTCACTTTTCATGAAAACTCTTGGCATTCTGTTGTCTTCTGTTGCTTTTAAATTTTGGTTGGAATTGACTGGTGTGAGGGGCAGATTCAAAGTGATAAATCCACCAAATTAAAGTCATTCTGGTGTAATGCAAAGAAATTTTTCATCTTACTCAACACATTGGGGAGCATTTGAAGGAGTCATGGTGAAGGTGTGGAGCACGGATCACCAGACAGCTTGCTGTGATCCAATGCAACACCTGCTTTCTGACATAAGACATCTCCTGTAAAAGCAAGAAGGACAAACTACATTTCAGTTGTCTTTCTTGTGACACTGTGCCATTGGACTTCTTGTCTTATGATTTAAGCCAGCAGAAGTAAGTATAAGGTTGAATGAAGGCATTTCTAGTGATTCAGTGATTTAGCTAATAAGTATATAGGGTAATAATACTTATTTAGCTAATAAGTATATAAGAAGGAGAAAAATGACTGCTACTGCTGAACCCAGGACAAGGGTAGTTCCTAGATTATATCTAGATGATGAAAAGATGAAAGAGATTTGGCAATATCTTAGCCCATGAGGAAAGGAGCTTCTTCCATCTTCAGTTTCTCTGAGTGTTCAAATATTGAAACTTTGCACAGATGTGAATATATTTTAGTGTTGTCAAGCACTATGGAAACACAATTTTACTAGAAGTTCACTGTATGAAAAATCACTCTGCCTGGTTCAGAAAGACACAGTTAAAAGGGAAATACATGAGAATGGAGTTTGACAGATACGCATTTATGCTTTTAACAACTTTGTTCTCTTCCTGACTTCTTGTTGCAGTTATTATTTTCTGATGTTAGAAATTCAGGCTGCAAATGCTCCTTGCGAACTGAAATTGGTTTTCTGAATTCTGAAAGAGAACAATAAGATTCTGTAGCAACTGAGATGCATCTTAGCTCTTGCTGGTGAAAAATATAAGCTACAGAAAATCCATTTCATTTTTTAGCAAAGGTCCAGTATTTCTGGATATCTCTTTCCTGTGCCTTATGAAAAGGTTTGTACAGTAAAGAATGACTGACTATGTAGTAGTTCTTTCTTCTTTTGCCAAGCTCTTTTTAGCTTTGGCAGCAATTCTCTTTTCCCTGTCATCATCTAATGTCTATTTATTTTACATTGCTACAAAGCCAGTGCAATTCCCTCATAAATCACAGGTTGTGAAGATGAAGAAACAATTCAATTCCTTTTATTAAAATTCTCCAGTGTCCTCTTTCTGATTCCTACCACCTAATTAGGTTCAGAAAAAGTCATCAGTATGAAAAACCCTTGGAAAAAAATCAATTGAATTAAGAGATCAGAGGTTGCCAAATGCCTTGCATTTCTGAGCTCTGAAATACCTGATCCATCTTGGTTGTCACAGGTACCACAAGAGTGCTTGTCACTATTTGTTGATCTAACTAACCTCATAACCTCACTCCCTTTCTTTCACCTCCACCCTCCTGTCCTCCCTTACTCTCGTGCACAGGAACACGTGTGCATATCCCTCTATCCCTTAGGGAAGTGAAGATACTACTTTTACTTTGCATGCTATTTGAACAATTCAACATCCCCCACAGCTGCCTAAAATGAAGGTGGGAATAATGACAATGGGAAGCTCCACTGACATATTGCAGTCCTTAATATAAAGTTGTGAACATTAAATGGCATCATGTTGGCTTCATCTAGAACTATATTGTGGAAATCAGAGAAATGTCCATTTTTCTTTTTGTAGCCAGTTACAAATATGAGAAATTTTAAGTTATTGCCCTCCCAGTGTGTAGAGAAAGAAAGTCATCTTCTGGGCCATATCTTGCACTACAATAACAGACTCCTGATGTCCAGTAGGGGTAAGTCTTGGCTTCAATTTCAGGTAAAATCTTTAAAAGCAGGCAGCTTCAGAGGACACTGTGATGTTTTCTGTGTTTGCAGGGTGTAGCCACTGCTTCACAGCTACTTGGTCACTAATGAGCTGAATAATACTGAAACTGGAGCTGCCACTTGACTGACAGATTTCAAAGACACTGACTGCACAAAACAAGTGAGTGATTAGAAGTCTTGTGTTGCAATGCCAGCAGAAAATATGCATCATACTGGAGTGTTTAGAAGTTTATGCCCTGTGTACAGAAGCCAAGCTCTTCCCCAGAAGTGATCCAACCATCATGCCTCTCCCTGCACTTGCAGACATGCAGGGATGGGTGATAGACTCATTCTGTCATCTCACGCACATCAGAGGGTTGCACAAAAATCAGCAAATCTGGTCTGCTAAAAATTATGGGTAATGCATCTCCTGATGGGTAATGCATCTCCTGTGAGCCCATCCTTTCAACTCACAGTCTGAAGAGATTGCAGTGCGGCTGCATTCACCTTCCAGTGATATTTTTTCAAGATTTCAGTTTTATTTCTAATGTGCAAAGAGTGAAATGGTAATTTGTTTTTATCATCTTTATTTGTTCCATCTCAGTTTTCAGTTCCTAACTATGAGGTAACTTGTTATATCACCACAAAATGATCATGATATGCACAGAGCTGCTGGAATATTTTTCCTATGTGGCATGGTTTAGGTTCTACTAGTGATAAAAAGTGTATTTTGTATTTGTAGGTTTTATTTTGGAGTGCCTAGAAGGCATGGAGATTCCTTAACATCCATTGTCCTACTGCTGTGCTTCTTGAGCCCTGAATTTCAATTCTATTGAAATATGAGTCATATGTTTTACCTTGCATTTCAGGGTTAAATATGATACAAACAGGGCTGAAAATTTGAAATATCTGAGCTTTTCATTTTTTTCTGCATCTTTTACTTCACCAGAAAAATAATGCTGAACTCTTCGTGCCCTCCTTGTACTAATGCATCATTTAAGAGGACATTAAAAACACATGAGGACACTCTAGAGGAGGTTAGGAAGATGTCTTTTAATACAAGTAAAATTTATGAATGATTAATTAAAACACATAAAGATGGAGCAGTTCAAATTTTTGCATTTTTAATCTGTATGTTGTAAAGAAAGATGTCACGCACAAGAATGTGCTTAAGTGATTCATCCCAGCGTTAGACTAAATCTCCACTGGTTACATGCCGAGAGGTATATTTTGCCTTTCCATATACTGCCAGAGTAATTCTGGAGCAGTGAACTGAGACCAAACGCAAGGTTGTGTGCATGGGCACACCTCACCCCCAAATACCTGTTGTGGGAAATTGATGGGGAGTTGGATATAGGAACATGAGCTCTTTCTTTTGCCTGTCACTTGAGAGTTCTCTTTGTTTTGTGTCTAGCACAAGTTGAATATATGCCTTGTCTTTGCAAAAAGCAATAATTGTTCTTATTGTGCTAGTATTTAGCAACAAGCTTCAGACAGAGCAGATGCTCTGTTAGATTGTAGATGCTATGATCCTTTTCATAGGATGGGATGAATATTTATCATTATGCTGTGCTCGGATTATCTCTTGGCAGAGAAGTGTTAAATAG
Organism: Psittacus erithacus; assembly: GCA_009867235.2. Classification (NCBI taxonomy): domain Eukaryota; kingdom Metazoa; phylum Chordata; class Aves; order Psittaciformes; family Psittacidae; genus Psittacus; species Psittacus erithacus. Next base: position 55,623 of record WYDI02031033.1, on the reverse strand, counting down.
ATCCTTCCCAATACAAATGCAATGGTCAGTAATACATGTTCACCACCTATGGAGACTGGCCTGTGCTCTGCAATGATTAGAACCTCCTGGGAATACAAAAGAAACTGTATTTCTCAACCTTCTGTCTTTCTAACAATTAAAGAACTAAGGAAAAAGCAATGAAATTTACGAGGCCTGAAAAAATACCAAAGATTATCTACCTCATAAAATGAACTTTTAAACCTGAAGTCATATTTCGTCAAGCCTAATACTTTAGTTTATCTTTGATCATTATAAATTTTCCTCTGTAAAGAGCAGTGGTTGGGAAAGTAGTTGGCAGCCTTTACCATTGGAGGTCATTCTGCTTTATTTATTGAAAAATACTAAAAAGTACAACAGTAAAGCACTTCACATTAAAATGGTATGAACCAACCAAGATAACCGCTTGTAACTGTCTGTGTAAAATTATGGTCAGAGTAACCACCTCTGGCTCCAGAATAAACTTTCCGTGTATGCTGGAGCCAAATGCATTTGCTTACTGAGATTTTCACTTGAATGATAATTCCCCACCACCACCACCTTTTTTTTTTTATATGCATAAAAACTTTAAAAAGAGAGGGATGGGAAATGGCATCAAATACCTGTCACCTTAGGAGATGAAGCATCATAACAACAAAGAATCCAGATAAGTCTCACTGAACAGTTCATTCCTCTTCTTCACTGACACCAGTAGTATGTGAATGAACACACAATTACACAGTTCAGATTAATTCCCAAGGCAGATCTCATTCCTCACAGAAAATTGTTTCCCAGTGCCAAGACCTCGGTCTTCCAATAATAGGATCATAATTAAATATCATTGTGCATTCCCTCTGCACTGAGTTTTTCTCCACTAAGCTCTGCAATGGTGTCCTGTCCTGCTTGCCAGGACAGGGCTGCTCACTGGAGGCCACATTTTCATTTTGTAGTGTTTTATTAGCTTTCAGTGTATTAAATTAACATTATTTTTTAAAGTATTAAAATAACTCACAGGTAAGTAGCTACCTCGTGTATAGCCAGAGCAAAGCTCTTGCATTTTGTCTGGTTTTTATTCCTTGCTAAAAAACAGAGGAACATTACAGAATTAAAAAAATGAAAAGCTGAGATATTTCAGATTTTCGGTCCTGTTTGCATCACTTTTAACCCTGAAATACAATGTAAAACATTGTATTAATGAGAAATCAGGAAAACTGCAGATTTTTCAATTTCTGGGCACTTTTCCCTAGGAACACAACCATCCCTTGGGCTGAGGTACTGTTACTTCCAGACTTCACCAAGTTTCCAGAGGGTCTGAAGTTATTGGCCCTTGAAGATTGACATGGAGCAAAGACCCAGCTTATTCACAGACAACAGTGTGCAGGATGCAGTGGGGAAGCTCTCCTGTTCGTGCAAGGCAGCAACTTCTGCCAATAAGGAAGTTCTTTACTATGAGGTTGATGAGGCCCTGGAACAGGCTGTGCAGAGAAGTGGTAAATGTCCCATCACTGACAGTGTTCAAGGCAAGGCTGGATGGGGGTTTGAACAACCTGGTCTAATGGAAGGCGTTCCTGCCCGTGGCAGGGGGTTGGAACTGGATAAGCTTTAAAGTCCTTTCCAACACAAACCATTTTATGATTCCATGATTCTATGATAACTTCAGAAGCACAGCTGCTCCTTCCCTCTCACTTCATGCTCTGCCCAGAGCTTCTAAGTTACACAGCTGGGACAGCAGCAGGTAGCATTGAAGGGTGCCTGAAATCCCTGTTTGAGAAGGGATATAGTTCTGGGAGACACACCTACTTCTGCATCCCACATTTACTTTGGTAACTGCTGAGGGAATGAACCTGGGTGGCCTCGCATTTGTATTTAGGCTCATTTTATTAGTTTACCTGTCTGCTCCTAAAGCTTTGCAGCTGGTCTTTAAATTTTTGGAAATGGTATTATAAATATTATAAATATTAGAAATAACTGAGTCCAGAGGCTCTTGCAGCATTTTCACTGTAATCTGATTTCTTTTTAAAACCCCCATCTCCTTGCTTATTTATTTGACCATCCCTCATGAAGGGAGCTCCCAGGATCTGAGATAACCTGCGTTTTGATGCTCTGAAGGACCTTTCCAGAATCACTGGAGTTCACCAACTGCAGCTACTCTTGGATCCTTGATGTCAGAGCCTATGAGCCCGGCTTCATTTTAAGCTGGATTGGGTATTTTTGGAGAATATGTGTCCTAGTATGGTGAGAAGGACAAGCAGTTCTGATAGCCATTACATTGGACTCATTGAGAAGTTCTTTTATTACAAACCTTTGCAAATCTCCACAGGCTGACACAGAAGAGTTTATGCCTGACAGCCTTCCAGGGTTTAAGTACAGACTTCTCTATTTCTAAAGAGCCAGGGCAGACATTCTTTGGATTTCATTAGAAACTCATCAGACATGCTGGATCTGAAATCACTGCTGCCCTTGGCCAGCTGGAAAGTACCAGCTTGTTGCAAGGAAACTCTAACCCACTAATTATCCTAAAAAATTCATGTAGGAACTTTCTTGACCCATTTCTTCTCCCTGTTCATCTTTTTCCCCCTTGAAGACATGGATCAATTACTTTCTTAGGAAAATTCAGCTGATTTCAGTGTCATCTTTTTAGAGGTTTAAGCATTACAAGAAGTACAGTGCTAAGTCATATAGCATAGCTGCCACAGGTTAACAAGAAAAAACTCTTCTGGAAGCCTTTATGGTAGGGGGAAGCACATAAGATTTGTAAAAAACAAGAGGTAACCAAATAATTTCTTATTATTAAATGTGAACATGAATCAAATGTTCAGAATATGAAATATTCAGTTAAGCTATATTATTCACTATTCCCCATTTTCACATGCATCTGCACTTTTGGTTTCCAGCTAGGACAGAAACTAAGGGAAGCCAAAATACCTAGACAGGAACAGATAAAAGCCAAAATACCGAGACAGGAACAGAGAAATGCCAAAATATTAACCAGAAGCAGGAAGTTCTGGACATCTCACAGGACAGCCTCCATATTCTGTGAGATCTCCAGCCAGGAGTGATGACTGAAGAAGTTCAAATTGTTTGGATTAGCTTTGCATAATTATCTAAATCTTTAGGTATTTAGTGGAAGCAAACTTGAAGTCTGAGTCTCTCACAATTTGCCTGTCTTTTGAATAAATGGCCATTTCTCACATATTGAGGCAAACTTGAAGTGGGAAAAAATTCAGCAATACCAAAGAATGGCTTAAAAATAGGTGCTCCCTATTTGCTTTTAATGGGAAAAAAGGGAAACTGATTTGTCCAAATAGCAATGAATTCATTAAGCATTGTAGTTCGTTGAACATTCATTGTTTAGATATTTTGAAGTTTTTGTTTTTCCTTAGTTTGGAGCTCACTTTTAAGCAAGAAGCAGAAGCAACAAGAGGATAAAGACAACCAGTTCACCAGACAAGAATGGCCAAAGGGCTGATGGGCTTCTTCTGCCTTTCTCTGTCACTTACCTCCATATATCTGACCAGCGGATCTGTCAGCATGGTATAGCACATGCTCACTTAATCTTCTCCATTTGCTGCCTGAACAGAAAGCAGTATTCTTTAGAACTAACAGCTTGGATCCTTGTTTGGTATCTGATTATTTGGGTGTTTATTATTATTGTTACTACTACTACTATTATATTTGCCAACACCTGTCTTGTAAAGAGAAGCCTTGCTCCATTCCTGTGATCCAGATGGTACCTCTCCCTAGGTATGAAATGGGTATAATGTAAACACTACTACTGCTGTGAAAGTATCTTAAGAGGAGAAATGACGCTGGCAAAATTAAGTTTTAATTATGGTGAGTTTCTGGTGATTGAAACATTTTCAGTGCATACGGAGAGAATCACATTTTGAAATTTGCTCTTCCAATAGCTCTTTCACCAGGAAAGGAACAACAGAAATTAATGCTTCATGTTTGCTGTATTCTGATAAAATACAGGAATGTTACAACCTTTACTTAGCTTAACATTCATCAACTCTTTCTTTTCCACTCTTTGAAAGTTTTATTGTAATGAAATGTAGTAAATGTCATTATAATGGGCCAACGTTGATAAGATGACCATTTACTGAAAAAGGGTTTTAAAGGAACTCAGCTTCTCCACTAAATTAAAATCTTTAGATAACATACCACTTAAAAGACAAAAATAAACATGTCGCAGTCTCTGTAGTATGATCAACTTGAGAACAGATATGGAACTGAGATGGGGGTGAGAAGGCAAAGGAAACAGCTGGTGGAGTGGTTTTCCTTAAAAACATTTATGTTTTTTTCTACTAGAAAATAAAAGTGTTTCCTTGGTGTGTCCCCAGTGCACAAGCCATAGATGGTAAAGGAATGCTTAAACTTCGGTCAGGTTTGGATGTATCCTTTACAGAATAGTCAGTTATCATGTTAAAGGTTTGTGAGATGAAATGAGCATGTTGTGGTTTCAAACAAGAAAAGTATCAAAGTAATCCTTGCAAAAGCTTCAAAAAAAGACAACTGCTGTACAAATAAGCCAGACAAACTGACTACTGAGAAGCACCAGCAGAAGCAGCCTGCCTTGCATAGCCTGGGAGATTGAACAAAGCTTTTTGTAAACATAGGTTGAAAGCAGCAACAACACAATAACTGTATTCAAATACAGAGCAGCTTGCCATAAAGAGGATGAGAACTGAAACTTTTCCATGCTGAAAATGTACTTGAAGTATACACAATAATTAATACAGTATGATAATGTGCTGTAAGTATAGCACAAGAGGTGCATGCATAAATGTTATAAAAAAGCTTTTTGGTGTGAAGACAAAGCAGATATGTAATGGTCTGCTAATTGACACTGGTGGCTACTGAAGGGTTTTGAAAATAGGCCCGACAAAGATGTTTCAGGAATGATGAGCATAGCTGGCTGCCATTTCTGCTGGCACACCCTTTCTACAAGGATGCTCTTCCTTTACTGTAAGAAGAGATATAGATAGCGAACAGCATAACTTTTTCTTTATAAACAATCAATTCTTAGAATGCAATTATAAAATTTGAAACAAATCATCAGCTTACAGTTTGATAAGACTTTTTGACAGTGGCCAATGCCACAGAATAATTAAGAGTATGCAGTTCAGCATGCAAGGCATATCTAGGTTGATCTACTCACAAGGAATGTCTCTTCCATCACTCTGAAACTGGAAGTTGCTTTTCCATCTTAACTTCTGCTTGTAACTCTGAGTGATTGTATAACCCAAACTAACAGTATTTCATAATTCTAATACATCAGTCCCTGTCATGATTTATGGTGTTGAGTTTTTTAGGGGGAAATACAATATAAAGGAAATATTTCCTTATTTATTTTTACATTTGCTCCTTTTTAACTGAGTTCAAAAATGGATCAAGTTATCGATGGCTCCCTTTTACTGTAAAGAGAGAAAGAGTTAAAAATATGTCCAAGGTCAGTCTCTAAATTCATGATTCTGAATTTTCCACTTCATATTTCTTTGGCATTTCAGCTGGATTGTTCAGTTCCTGTTCAGAACAAGACCCAAACGTTTCCACATTACTGTAAAATGAATGGAGGTCCAGGTTTAGTTCAATCTACCCAGTGAGCTGTTTTAAGTCAGGTAATTTTGCAGTATTTTTGGGCTACTGCTGCTGTGTATTCCTAATTCCTGAACTAGGAAGCCTGATTGGGTGTCTATCATGGGACCAAGCCTGCAAGTTGTAGCTGTCTTCCCTCAAAGTCATGCAGCCAAAAGTAATGAACTGGTTTAAGTAATAAAATTACTGATGTGATTAATACAGTTAAATAGAAGCAAAAAAACCCCATTAATCTGAAACTGTGAAGTTACATTGATTTACATGGGGTTTACAAAGCGTGATGATACAGAAAAGGTAATAGAAATCCACACTGCAGAATAGACATGATCTTATTTTCTTCAGTTTTAGGAAAGTTTTCAATCTACAGTTTAGTGTAGCTATGAATTAAATAACTGATCTGAATTTCAGGATTAAACCTTCCTCAGGTTCCGCTCTAGAGCAGCGCCTTACAAGACCTGTGAAACTGGCAATTTTCAGAGGAAGAGTCTAAATACACATAAAAATAAATTAAATTTTAAAAAACCCCACTATTGATTTCAGCTCCTTGGACAAGAATATAGAAGTAACTTCAGTCTTTGTTTTTTCAAGTTGTTGGGACTACCATCTTCTGGCTTATAAAAGTCCCTCCCATGTTGTAAGTCTAGAAGCCACATATATAATTTTGAGATGTGATGGATTCCCACCAGCTACAAATTATGATGAATATCCTTCACCTTGCTTCACCTATACAGTCCAACACATTAGTGGGATTTGAGCTAAATATGGAATCATAAACAAATATGCATGCTGGAGGGAACTGCTCTCCAAATCTAAATACAGGATTCAGTCAGACCATTTTGGCCTTTGCTTTTATTGCACAAAAACAAACTAGAAAAAGAAACTTCATTTGCTTCCTTGTATGAAAAAATGTATCATTACTTATACTTTGCAGCAACATTTTTGTAGTAAAAATCTGATGGCAAACCCTGTTTCTGTTTCCAGTCAGAAAATATGGTTCTGTTTTATTTGTTTTTTACAGTGGCCTCTCATGCTAGAGTCTTCATGTGATCATGACATTTCCTCCGCAACAAGAGAGAGGCCAGAAATCCAAGCAATCACACAGAGAATTTGTGTGTCTTGGCAGCTGTGATCTGTACGTTAATACATGTTCTGCTCACGCCAAGGTTCAATTTGCTGAGATGTATTTAGTTTGCACAGCAGGCCTAAGCCACATTGGGACCCTTCTAAGAACTCCTAAGTGAATCCTTAATCATGGTGCGTCCACTGGAACAAGAAAAAAATGGACCATGCACCTAGAAAATCCAGTTTCCCAGTGCCAGATAGCTAACTTCCCACAGCTCTTTCTGCTCTCCAAAAATCAGCAGTGCCTTTGAGCAGCTGACAACATTTTAAATGGTACATCTGGAGAAGCAAAAAAAAGAAAAGAATGCAGCAGAAAACATCTGTTTTTGTTGTTGAACAAAATAAACAGTACAAAGCTGAAAGCCGAGCAGAGAAAAGCTTTTAGGATACAGTTAACATTTTGTTTATTGCACAACCCTGTTCATACGCGCTGATCTCGTGCTGGTGGGTGGATCAGAGTGTTGCTGCTATGTGGTGTAAATAGGCTATCTCTCAGGGAGTCCTGCCAGTTCTCAGGGATAGATTCAGGAAGAGATAGGAGCAAGATTTGTGGAGACACAGCATTAGTGAGCATTTCAGCACTGGTGTGATTGCTCTGTGTCATTCACTGTACCTGGGGGATCCTTGATGAACATGAGAGCCCTAGGAAAGGCAGACAAAGAAGGGCTCCTATCTGTTATAAGGGAAAGATGAAGACCAGAACAGCTCCAGTATTTGGGCATTCACACTGTATTTTGACCTTTAGAGGAATATTTCCATCTGCTCATCCCTTCATCTCAGCTGCTCTTTCATAGGCTCCTCTCTTCATCACGTGTAAAGCTTTTAAAGGAAAGGTGGAAAGAGCTGCTTTGATATTGCTCCTGATATCTTAACTGGTGTTTTTAAGATTCCAGGACAAGGTGCAGTTAGTTTCTGGAGAGATCCAAATAGGTGTCCCCCGAACTGTGCTCTTTAGGGGCTGATGCTGATCTTGCCATTGATTCTAACTCCAACTAAACAAATAACAATAACCTCAAAGGTGTTATTCTAGACCTCAAGCCTTGTGTTTCAGTTCTCTGTGAAGTTCAACACGTATCAATCATTCATCTCAAGGGTACTATGGTGATGTATTAGATAACGTGAAATGTGCCAGAAATACTTTATGAGAAATCTACTTAATGGTGATAAAACGCATTGGTTATAATAAAACTGACTGCATTCACTGATCTGGGGTTCTCGTCAGTCCAGAATGAGGATAAATTACATTTGAACTGAAAGGGAAATCTTAATTATTTAGAGAGAATGAAACTGTAAATAAGAGGCTCAGTAATTACTGGTACACTATCCCTTGAAGATGCTGGAGTTGTGGATTCATTTTTTTCTTCTCTCTGAAGGGATTGAACTGGTTGTCTACAGGACCCCTAGGAAATTCAGAAAAAACAATGCCCATTGTGAGACACTCTCTGAGGAGCAAAGTCCACCAAAATTCTGCCTTTGTTTCATTGGATAGGTTAAGAGATGAGTCAAGATATTTTCCTAGAGAAAACTTTATTAGAGTATCATTTATCTTAGGTCACTGAAAGGAATCATAGGGTTTGCTTCAGTGATCTAACTATCACCCTGGATTAGAAATGGTAGAAGGAGCTTTTGGTTTAGTTTCAGAAGACTCTTTGTATATCTGCCACTCAAAAGCTCTGGCTAAATATTTCAAATTTTGAAAATTCTTCTATGTTTGTAAACTATTGTAGTTTACTTTTCTTATTCCTTTTTATTTTTCTTCCCCATTTTCCCAGTGGTTGGTCTTGGTGTTTGGTTTAGATTGTTTCAAAGTACAATAAAATTTTTATTTTGAAAGCAATAGGGCTTTCTGAGAAGTTTTTGTAAAGTTTTTTCACCTCGACCTTTTCATATCAGGAAATTCATCAAATCTGAAACTTCTCCTTATTTCAAGCCCAATTTTGGCAACATGACAATTTTTAGTGAGGAAAAAACAAGACTTTGTATTATTTCATTCACACAAGTGGCAGCTATTGAGGCAAAGAGTGTGGTAAAAAAGAAGAGACTGAGGTGACACGGAACCTGGCAGAATTATGTTTCTAAGTGATCTCATGGTAATTTTTCTAGAGTAATTCTGTCTTGGATGGATCACAACCTCTATAAGCTGCTGATTCAGAAGAGAAGATGGCTGATCTTTTTTCTCCAGCAAAGTAAATAAATAGAGGTTTAAAAAGACAAAAAAAGCTCCCTTCTGCTTTCCAGCGCTTCTGCAGTGCTCCTGGGGTTATGGGGATGTTAATACAAATGGCTGAGAAAACATGGTCCAGTTCACTGACAGGTTTTAAAAACAGATTTTTTAAATGCAATGGAAACAAAGGCTGACATGAAAGATTCAAAATAGAAATGAACAGCTTCTTCTTAAATCAATACAAATTGTCCATGTGTCATGGCAGGGAACATGTTTCTTTCTCTTTTTTTCTTCTTTCAGGAACTACGTAACCACAGAGTTCCTGTTTACTGTATTTCTTAAGGATAAGTTTTCTGCGGTAAGAGACACCTAAGACCCTTAGGCACGCACACTGCAGATCCAAAGAAAGTCTATTTACCAGAGCTTCCAGGAAAAATATTGACAGGGCAGTAAAAATACTTTCCTTAATTACTCAAACTCATATTTTCAACCTGAAATTACAGGAACTTTTCTCTTTTACTAATTTATTTTTAGCATCTTTATTTTTTTTCTTTTTTATTCTTTTTTTTTTTTTTGCTTACTTTTCCATGCATGGCAAATTTCCATTGATTTTGCAAAACAGGGTCAGATTTGGTAAATGATTCTAATGTGCCTCAACCCTTTTTTCAGCATTTTTGCTGAGTCAGTAGGAAATGATCAATAGAAGGTAAATTTACCTTTCTTCAGGAACTGACAGATGAAGCTGCAGTGCATTTCAAAGAATATGGCCTCTTCTTCAATCTGTTTTTAAATAACACAGGTAGTGATATCTGTGTAATTAAACTAAGCTGTCTACATATTTATGTAGTGCATATTGCTGCAAAATCGGAACACCAAGCAAACACTGATGAATTATCCAGGAAACTCTTTGGGAAGAAAAATATTTCCTTTTTAAGCTATCAAGGTGCACAGATGATTTAAAAAGAATGTCAGGCTATTTGCAGTTTATGGATATAGGATCCTTTGGTCTTAGATAGGAGGGGAACTCCAAACTTCTGGAAGTGCTTTTCAGTACAAACACATTGAGTTGTCATCTGACACACATACAGACATTGAAGGTCAGTATCTCATGTGTGGTTCTGCCCAAACCGAACACTGTAGGCTTTGAGATCCCTGTCCCATGAGAAGCAAAATGGGGATGATTTCTTCAGGCAGCTGGGTGGTCTTCTGAGCCTTCAGGTTTGCCTCTCTGGCAAGTCATTTCCCTGCTGTCTTACACAATGGAGAACTTTATGGAAAGCTGAAAATATACAGTCATCTAAAAGAGACGATAATATCTTCTAGCTTGTGGCAAGTGTTAAAAAAGTTATATACATCACAGGGTAAGCTGGAGCAATTTTTTAAGTCCACAAGGAGAAAAACCTATCCCTTTCAAAATGAGCAGGGCCTGCATCAGTCTTGGCTCTATCTCTTCAGAGCTATGTGCAGGTCTAGCAGATGGAGCTATCTGGACCTGGGCCTCCAATTTGTGTTCCCAAGAAAATGGCCTACATACTGCTTTGATTGGATAAAGTTTTAGCATCTCTTTCAGAGTGGAAACGTTCAAGCTTTCAAGTATGAAATTCTTAATTCAACCTCCACTTGGAAAGACACATTCTCTGTTTCTTCCATTCATTTCAGGTGCTCATCCTATTTCTAGAGTTTGTCAGGAACCAGTGTTGCTCCTGCTTGAATTCTCTCTGCAGCTTCCCAGTGAAAACTTATTGTCAAATCATTCCCTTTTCAATATTATGCAAATGCTATATAACTGTGATGAGATCTTACAAGGGAAAAAACATATCTGGACTTAGATGAGCAGGGAAACAAAAAGCAGAAAGAGTTTTATTGCACAACCAAAGCTCAGAGGCAAATCACAGGAAAACAGTACCTACACAAGGGCTTAGCTTGCTTTGAAACAATGAAGAGAAAAAAAGATTGTTTTTTGTGTTTCGGTTCAAGGATGTGTATATTTGCTGTGATTATCCAGGAGCTGCTATTGCAGAGGTAACTCATGATGCCTTTTGACTCTCTCATTCCCTTTCTACAAAACACATTTGAGCCTTTCTGTCTTTTGTAAGAGGTATTTGTTTAAACACACGCACACATATATATATATATGCACATTACTGTGACTCATACAGTTTGTTTTGTGGACATCTTTTGTATGTTTGCTTTTGACTGAGAGGACTGGATTGGACAAACCAAGGAGTGTTTTTTGGAAAACATAAGAAATCAATTTTCTGTACACTTGTAAGTGTAAACAGATTTTAGAAGAGCAAGAGAAATATCATAACCCTTCTGAAAGCTACTAGGCAAAGTGGTTGCTGAAATCTTTTGGATAAATATCCTGTAGACATTTTGTCTCAAATGCAGAAGGGAGCTACTATAAGAGTAGCGATTTTACATAAAATACTGACCTGTCGGGAAGAAAAAACAGAGTGCTTAGAAGAGAAATGTGATTTGAATCAAAGTGATTATTAAATCTTTGAGTTTCATATTCTAAGAATGGTGAGCAGCAGGAAAAGAACAACAAACAAAAGGATACAGAAGATGCAGGAGAGATGGCAATTACTTCAAGTGGTTGTTCAAAAAGGATATTTGCAAGGTATACTGATGCAAAGGAAAAGAGGGAAGTCTAGTAAGAAACTATTAGGGAAAACTTTTTGATGATCTTAAAGTCTCAAAAGCTGAAGTCAGGTATGTAATTTATGCCCAGATTAAAGGATTGTCTGCTAGGAATAAAACACAGAAAGTGAGATAGAAAAGGGTTTTCAGAAAGAAATTGAAAAGTCAACAGAAAATATGCAAAAAGTCACAAGACAGAGATACAGTCCCATTACAAAATGGGAAAAGAGAGCCAATAATAAATAAAGCTGACAGGACTAAGCTAGACCATCCATTCCTGTCTGCAGTCTTCCCTCAGAAAGAGTAAATTTAGACACATGAAACAATTCATTTTAAGAAGAAGGGTTGCACAGTCAACTCTCAGTTGTCCCACTTAATTTCAAAGATGTTTCACTCTACAAGCTCCCATGATCTTTTTGTGGTATCATGATAACATTAATACTGGTTTTCAGGTAGGAGGGGATTCAATTATGTCTTCCCAGACAGGTAATTTCTGTATGGGGTAGGAAGAAATGATCATAGATAGCCACAGAGTTCATGGAGTATCTTGGATTTAGGGCAAACACAGACATGTGGTGCCAGGAAAGTCAGTCACAGGCTGAGCTGTGGATGAATACAATTAGATACAAGGTCTCATCTCAGAAAAATGTTAACAGAAGGTGGCTATAATGGAAAACAAATGGTATCCCTGAAAGAAAAATAACTCTTCCTGAAGCCTGCTGGGAGTTCTGAGTTCATACACAGGCATGCTTCACTGATCCGGAGTTCATATGATACCTTTATATCCAGAAATTCTGAGTCTTTTCTCGCACATCTGGTGAAGAAGGAAGAATCAAATATTTTATTCTTCCTGGCTCAGTTGAGAAAATGTCACCAAAAATCTTTATTTTATTTTAGCACAACACCTTGGTTCTTGAAACATGAAATTTTCCATGGTATCAATCCCATCCTGATCCTGATTGTCCAATAATTTCTCATAGAAGCTGGAAAAAGTAGGCATAAGAAAATGTTTCTACAATGAGCAGTGTGTTTCCCATCTAACAGAGGAAGGATAGACATATGCTATCTCACTAGAGTTATGTGAACTCCATAGCATTCATACATTTTTAGCTAATGGGCTGGATTAGGTCTGAAAAGATAATACTGTACCTTCAAGATCTCTGTTCTTGCAAAATCTTTCCAGACCAGTCTTGCCACTGGGCTGAAAAACACCCTAAAGATACTCAAGCAAATAAGTTTTACTGTCTAGTGCAGACTCTGTAATTGAACTGCTATTTAAAACCAAATAGGCTTAAGTTCTTACCGGAAGAATTCATGATGGGTATTACGGACTGTCCAAACAAGAAGGTCAGATTTTAGCATGGTAAAGAAAAAGTGGTTTTATGCAAACCCAGTGCATTTATTTTTTTCTTAGAACATCAGCTATATTCTAATCCAGGTAGTCAGAGAGCATAGCCTTTCACTCCTTACAGCATCAGCCATATTAAAGCATTTTAGAAAGCAGTGTTAGCGTTCCTTTCTGTTACAGTATGTGCCCTTATTCTTGCTATGACTATCAAGAAGTATAAAGGATATAGAGATCAGAAGGTAGAGATATACATCTAATATTTGAGTAGATACAGGCAAACAATAGAAGCAAAATACATTTCTTCTGATCTGAAAATGCCATTCAGCCTTTTTACTGGGTTAAAATTATGTCATGCAAGAGTTCATATGAGGTATTCTGGCCATCCTATCTGGCTGAGCAAGTGCGATCATAAGGAAGTGGGGCAAACATGTTTTCTTAGTAGCTAAAAAGTCACCCCCTGCAAGTATGATCCTAGCAGAACCATTGTTACTTAAAGACATCACAAGTGCCTTGAATACATTTTCCTCATATACTCATTCTGGAGATGGCATAAAATAGTTCAAGGGGAAATTCTGTCCCAGCTGAAGAATTCTTTTAGATCCCACTTCTTGATCCAAACAGGAACAAAATTTACTGCTCAGACACTTCTCCCAGCAAGATAACAAGAAAAATTCTGAAATGGTGATGAGGGCAAAGCCTGAGATCTTGAATTCCTATAACAGTGAAAGTCTCTGACTTCACCTTCAAGAATTAGTTATGGGATAAACATTCACTTTTCTCCATTAAAAGATGCTTACTAAATATAATTCATATTTACTGAAATGCTAAATAATATCTTGCACTATTACCCTTTTATTGAACAGAAGTCACTAAGGGATCTGAAGCATCCCATAAATCACTGTTTCCTATCTTTTTTTGAATCTGGAATTTCTCTTCACAGTATCATGGCCAAAATGGACAATATTTCATTTTAAATAAATGATGTGTTTCAGATACTTATCTCACTGCTTGTCAGAATAAAAATGCAGGTTTTGGAAAACAATCTTTCCCAGGTTTCCCACCAGACTTTCTCTTAGTTCAGAAAAGTCAGGGAAGAGAAAGCCTTAAAATCATGGCATTTTTATGTACAGGAAAGTGATTTGAGATCACTATTTGAAGCTTTAATGTTTTTTGCTGAGTCCCAAAGCTAAAGCACCTGGTCTTTTAAGCATAGAGCATATATAAGAAAAAGGTCTGAAATTTGTAAAACCTGAACAAATTTTATATAATGGAGTATTGAAGTTGTATTTTTTTTAAATTACTATTATACATAGTCTAAGCACATGACAGTATGATCTAAAATGCAGGTTTCAGTGGCATCATTTGGGAATGACTGTATTAAAAGTGGTGAAGACATGAGAGAATTACATACATCATCCCAAATGAGTACCAGTAAATCTCTTCTGGCTTCTCTGTCTCTCATCATGCATTCATATTGTATAGCTGGCTGAATATATTGAAGTGAATCTTTTAAGTCGATGCAGATCCCTTTTTTTGGATCAGTTTTGAGCAGAATTTGATTTTGATTATTTTTTTTTTAAATTCTAGATTCATCTAAAATAGATGACCCAAAGGATTCTTCACTAGCGTTTTGCCATCATTACTGCCTTGAATGTGCATGCACTGAAACAAAGATCCTGTGTAGGATAGCATATGATTGTGTATTTAATGAGCCAGATGTATATAGGGAGTTCCAGGAGGGAGAGGAGAAGAGAGACAAAGCAGATCAAGCTGGATTGTTAAGGGCATCTCTTACCTTTTGAACATTCCATTTTGAAATTTAAGAATTTTCTTTCTTTCTGCTATATAAAACAATACCATACTTTCATTCATATGGTTTATGGCATATGTGCATATAAAAATGATAAATCCTTCTATTTCAGCAGAAATGCATGATATATCTGTGTGTAAGTAACATTAGAAGTTCTTTCCCCAGAGAGCCCTTTTTATCCACTGACTCCACTGACTCTGGCTTCTCCCTGGTTTTGCCTCCCTGTTTTGTGGGTTATCTGAAGATTTATTTTCAAAAGTGAACTCATATGGTGAATGTAAATGGAGCATTATATCTGCATTGAAAGGCATATACTGCTCTTGATAACGCTGTGTGTCATGATATAATTTTCTTAGCTAAAGTATTGCTTCACTTCAGTCTACAAAAGAACTGAAATATAAAAAAACCTAAAGAATGTAGTGAAGAATAGTTCTGATGAAAACATTTTTGTGGGCTGTTAAAGCAATAACTCTAAATATCAGTAGGATTTTTTCTGCAGTAGTGTACTGAATACTTTTTATCCTCAAAATATTTGTCTTAATAAAAAGTATCTTATTGTGTGCTGATAGTTCATGAAATGTTCAGTTTCATGAGCCTAAGGAAGGTACTATCACACTAATAGACTAATAGCAGGTCAAGGGAAATGATTCTCCCCCTCTACTCTGCTCTCTGCATCCAGATCTTAGGCTCCAACATAGGAAGCTCAGGTACCATCACTTTTGCAATGAGTCCAGAAGAAGGCCATGATCAGAGGGCTGGATCACCTCTCCTGTGAAGAGAGGCTGAGAACATTGAGCATTCAGTTTGTTCTCCAGCCTTGTTCAGCCTGGTGAAGAGAAGGGTCAGGGGAGAACTTATAACAGTCTTCCAATACCTAATGGGGCCCTACAAGAAATCTGGAGAGGGGCTTTTTAAAAGGACATGTAGTGATAGGACAAGGGGGAATGGCTTTAAACTGAAAAAGGGTAGATTTAGCTATAAGGAAGAAATTTACTATGGAGGTGGTGAAGCACATTATTTTGCAGAAATGTCATAATATTTAGTGAAGGATTCCTTTCAGACTGGCTCAAACTTAATGGGAATGTTAAGAATATGTTGTGCTGAACTGAAACATTCTGTGTGCCATGGTTTAAACCCATCCAGTAACTTGGCACCATCCAAGCGATTGCTCACCCCTCTTTTCCCCTCCTCTCTAGGTGGAATGGGGAGGAGAATTGAAAGGATATAAACCACATGGATTGAGATAAGAACGGTCCAATAACTAAAGTACAATATGCTACTACTTCTAATAATAATAATCAGACAAGACAGAGTAATCCTTATTAATGCTGCCTTGTACTACAGAAGCACAATGTTGCATGCCCCAGCCCTGCTGAAAAAAAAAACACGAAGAAAACCCACATATCCCCCTGAAAATCACAAACATGCAAAGAAAGAAACAAAACAAGCCACTGAACTCAAGACTATTAGAAACTTCGAAAATTCTGCAATTTCTATTAAGGCCCTTGAATTCACATAGAATATATTTTTCTTTGGAAGAATGAAAGTTTTAATATAATGTGATGTTATTATAACTATTCTTAGCACTTCTCTGACTTCCTGAGTCAGTGTGTATAGATATTGCCAATATCTGGATGCTCCAGATATTGCCTTGCAGGCTGATAGCTGTTTTCAAATAAACTGCTTGGTTTTACTTCCCATTCATTGAGAATTAAGCACCTCTGCTCGTACGGGGGTTTTTTGGTGTTGGGTTTTTTTTGTGGGGCATGTGTCACACAACACAGTGCTGCTGTGCAAAAATAAAGGCTGGAATTATGTAATATATTCTCAGATGCTATTTTAATGGAAAACAGAGAATAAGAATAATATTATTAATAAAGTTGGGTGACCAATACTTGAACATTGGAACATTGCTTTGAAAGCCTCAAGGGCCTGTGCTGAACAATAAAAATTATTAGTAAATGAAAAAGTGTAGAAAAAGAACTGAATAGATGAAGTTGCAAAAGAAATCTAAAAACCACATAAATTAAAACTGCTATTCAAAATTTTTTAATCTGAACATGATTTGTTTCAGTTTCACTCACAAAATCCTTGTTAAGTTCTATGAACAAGAAATTACTAGTGAAAAAAGCACTATGCATAAATCCACAAAGTTTTTTTTCTGGTCCATTTTCTCAAGATCAAGGCTTGGATTGAGCTTATATACGAGAATCTCAAATCAGGAGATTTGAAGTCCATATAATCACTAAAGTATATATTTTTTTCCTCTCATTGACACTAATTCTATAGCAGTGTCATTTATTATTGAAAGTACATTAGAGTAAAACAAGCTACGGGAGTGGAATCTGCATTTAGAGAAATTAAAGACTTCTTTAAATCAGACCTATGAAAATGCAAAGTATATATACCAGTATATATATCAGTGCATTTAATTTTAGAGGTAAATAATTTTCTGTATGAGAAATACTGGCTCCTCCCAGAATAATGGCACTTAGTCTTGCAAAATAAACCAAGTCAAACCAGAAAAAATTACAAATCACTTTATTGCATCAGGCTTCCCTTTATCGTTTAGATTAAGAATTTAAACAGATGTAACTCTTTTTGCTTCCTCTGGAGATCAAGAAGAAAGTTTGGTAGTCACAGCTAAAAACCCTTACAGCTGTCAGATTCCTCATTTCCTGCTTTTGTGCTACCTTTCCATGGGAGGCAAAACTGAGGAGGGGGTGTGAGGGTTTCACAAGTCTGTTTTTAGTTTGTCTAGGCTTTTAAACAGTGATTTAAAGATATTCTGGTTCATGGTCCTGATCCAAAGCCTGCTGAGCACAGTGGGAGAATTCCCAGTGACCTCAGTGGGCTTTGAATTTGACTCTATGTACAAAATTTCTGAAAACCAAATCATAAAGTTTGGCCTTTCCGAACCGCACGTCTGCCATGTGCTCTGTGCACCTTTCACATAAAACACCAGATATGCAGCATACATCTGCATGGCAGACCAAGAGAAAGACTATGCCAGGGAAAGAGAAGCTTAAACAGTTGATACACTTTCTTCCAGCTTGGAGACTGGAGCTGGCTTTTTGGTTATCAGCTTTTCCAGGTAGTTTTCCTTACCAGAGTGATGCTAACATTCATAGTGCTCCTAAGGCTTGTTGGAAGGAGGTGAAGCATGGAGATTTGAAGGCAGAACTCCACTCTTGATGCCTAAACAGCTAAACTGTGTTTTTCTAGGCAGTCATTAAAAGCCCAGTTGTTCCCAAGACAGTGCGGTGAGAAGAACTGACTGCTACCCACTTCCATTAGCCTTATCATGCCTTAGCAGATCAGAAGCCTTGTAGAAGATTGCTTTTTAAGAAGATTTATACAAAATAAAGGTTTATCAATCCAGCAAAAGGTAATTGAACCTATGCAAGACTAGTAAGGATCTAGTACAGTGTGCCCAACTTAGCAAGAGAAAGCAGCAGGGCTCCTGCATGCTTGGTCTTGTTGTCATGTTGGCTTTTCTTCCCAATAAGCTTGTGCTTTAGTGAGCAACAGACTTCCCAGGGAGGGCAGAGGGGGAAGTTGCAGACTGAAGGGCACCAGATAAAGGCTTATTGGAGCCATGCAGGAAAATCTTGTTGTTTTTTCAGTTTTCTGAATAAAGTGCAGTGTAGGAAAAAATCTGATTATCAGATGTAATATTCACACAAGATTTTTGCAGTTCAGTCTGATCTTTGGGTGTATACAGGGTTTCAGTGTTCCTTAATAAATTACCTCTTCTTGTACCAATTAACCCCCTTCCGTGAGGGTTCAGTGTTTACTTGGGGCCGTGCCAGTGCTAACAGCTATGGTTTAACATTCTTTTTAATGGCTTGCAATTACTACTGGGAGAGAAAGCTACATAAAATGTTAACACTTAAGCATCTTTTACACTCCTTTGAACATTAGATTGTGTGTATAATATAAGCAACTTTTCATTCTTACAAACCTGTTATTTGCCTAGAATTCCACTGGACCCATGAAAATGCTGCAGTTAAGTGGTTTCTGTGAATTTATTAACTTCCCTCAAAGTCTGATGGAAGTCACTCCATGCAAAATATTAAATACATTTTGTCCTTTAAATTGTTGCATAGTAATGCCAGAAGAATAAGGATTTCCACATTTTAAAGAGGTAAAGTAAATTTGATAATAACTTTTACAACATATTTGATTTTTTACCCTGTTGTGCTACCAATCTGACAAAATCAGCCAGAGAACAGCTACTATATTTGCAGAATCAATGCCATGACTGTTGATTATATATGGAGAATAAGAGTTATAAGAAAACCTTATAAGAGATTAAGGTTGCAGATCCAACTGCGACTTTGGATCTGAAATTCACAGCAGGTTCCCATCTTGAGAACAAAATCAGTGAAAGCTGGGATATAGGTATTCTGCCTGTGCCAGATTTGTATTTCTGTTGTGCGTGCATGTCCCTGTAGGCAAGCAATGGTTTGCCTGGGTCTCCAGCTGAAGAGCAGATCCGAGCAATATCCCATCCCCACCTTGCTCTCCCATTGGCCTCATTTAAGGGAAAATAGACTTCATAATTTCAGGTTCTGTTGGCCATAAAATCAAGCGATTGAAAAATCTTGAAAACCTTGGAACTGATTCTATACAAACCCTCAAATGTTTTCAGCTTACATAAAACATCTGTAATCTACAAAATCGTCAATAAATCTCAAGCAATATGGATTTCTCATGATTTTCTTTCCATGTCCAGCTTCTGTCCAGCAACATTTGAAATGAATCTTTCTCACATGTTTTGGCACATATACTTTTATCCCTGGAGGGACTTCAGCAATGTGCAGTACTGGAATTTGAAAGAATAAGGGCATAACTACATGCTCCTGACCCTTGAAAGACTTTTCACTAGTGATTTCTTTTCTAGTCTTCTTCTAAATGGTAGTATCTTCAGTTTTCTGGAAGAGGTTAACAAGGACACTCCATGCTGGTTCCCTTGTTTTCCTTTTTTCTAAATTTTTTCTTTTTATTCCTCTCTCCCAAAAGCACATTGTCCTTCTCTATTCCGTTATCTTACTTCCTTCTATTAATTTATATAATTCAAAATCATCTGGAACAATCCCTTCTTTTCACAAGCAGAGTTATGTTTAAAGATGTGAATAATTTAAATGAAGAAGACATGTGAAAGCGAAGAACAGCGTAGCATAGGTGAATTAAAATATCTAAATACTCTGATTCTGAGTAAGACTGAAATATCTGTTGAGTATATCTGTAGCTTAACGTGGGAGAAACATTACTTCATTAAGCTTGCAGATACTCCTGGCACTAAAGCAACAAATTGAAATAAAGCAGCAGTAGGATCTGTTGATCTAAGCATTGTAGCAAAGATAGAACTGGGTCTTTCCTTCAGCAGTTTCAAGAACCTTTTAAGTGCAATCACTGCTTTTAAGTTCAATCACTGCTTTCAGTTTTTAAGAGCAAAGTGCTCAGAGTTTGAGAAACAAACATTAAAATATAAAAGCATTATTTTTCTGCAACTATTTCTATAGAACAGAATAGGTTCCCTTTTAAAACAAATTCTTTTAAGAAAGAAGCATGAAAGACAAAACATCCAAACTAAGCAATATTTTTGCCTGTAGAAGTGTAGCTTTCTACAACTAATATTTTTCAAAGTATCATGAGCACCATTATAAGGTTACAATTCAAAAGCAGTTGAATCTATTAATTTTTGAGTGCACATCTATTCATCTTAAGAATGCCAGCAGCATAAGCGCCTTCTTAACATTACTAATGACATAAGCATGTGATTAATCATGGGCCTAGGTTCTTTCAGAGCTAAATGAGGCCTTGTGATACATTTTATTATAGTTAATTTACAGATCTACCTCCTTTTCACCTTAGAAAACATTTTATTGTATTGTTATCAGTGAGTTCACACACAGTTATAGGGGCTCATGATGAACAGTGACCATATCATTTCACAATCATCTTCATGGGTGAAACCGCCATTGTTGTAAGCTTGTTTTGGAAGGAGCTGTCTTTCTTCTTTTTCCCAGGAGCTGAGCCCTTGAGTGCTGTTATCTCGCCAGCTACAGGTTAAGATAACATTTTGGGATGCCCAAAGGCAGCAGGAGTCTACTGGCTGGAGCTGAAGGTAGCGCTGGGGACCACCACCACCTCTACCAGAACTACCACCTCTTTGAGACGACAGGCACAGATGAACTCAAGTTCATCTGCCTATCATGACCCTGTACTTCGAGATACTTTAGTGCCTAAATTTTACCCTCCACATGAAGTCTGCCTCTTCAGTCCATTGCACATATTTAATGCCTGAAAAGGAAAGTTGGAAAACTTATGTGGAGTGTACACTGACCTAAACCTTTCCAAGAGGACAACCTAAGCATATTGGTTTTTAAATATGATCTTTCTCTCAAGTTTAAGCCTCTCAAGGGATGCTACTTTGTTTACTTGAGATTCAAGCCTGAGTATAGCCATTCTTTCGAAGCCCTCAGCAGGCACAGCTTTCTTTTTCTGGGGCTAGCACGTCACCTTGTCTGGGAGCAAGAAGCATACACTCTGTGCTGCCTCTCTATGAGAGTCCATCAGACTGCTTTGCAGAGGCACAGCTCCCTGTGGTGCTCTCTGCAAGGAACCAGAAAGAGTCAAGATTAAAAGCAAACAAACAAAAACACGTCACAGAAAAGTAGGTCTGGACTTGGTACATCTCCACATAAAATTATTATACAATTAAGAAAAGCCTCAGCCCTGTACACATGCTTAATTTTATACACTAAGCCTATTCACCGTGTAAAGCTGAACAAATGCACAAGTGTTGTCAGAGCTGAGGTCCGTCACACTAGTAGTAGATATGCATGCCGTTTCCATAAGCCACAGCAGCAAATGCATAATTTAATAAAAAAGACTTTTGTTCATGTCTATTAAAAGAAACCTATAAATCCTCCAAATAGTACATTTAGGATTTGATCCAAAAGTTACTTAAGCCGATGGAAAAGCTGTTATTGATTTAATAGGTATTTATTATATTTAGCTATTCCTTTAGCAGTCACTCTTTCCCTCTCTGTCATCTCAGCTGAGTTCCAGCCCCGTCTCCTGTATCTTACCATTATGTGGACAGCATATGTTGTTTAACTGAGACTTGTTCATTAGTTTAAGTTTGAACCTTGCCAAGCACGTCCCGGTCCTCTCTGAATGCTAAGATGATGGTAAGAGATGACATAATTACAGTAATAACAAAATACTGTGTTCAGCCATGTTAGACAGTCTTTTATTCCACAATCAACAAAGGATCTAACATATTCATGATAGGGAAACATATATCTAAGCAACAGTGCTGGTTGTGAGCATACTCTCCCAATTTTATTGTAGCCTGTTTTGCTGTTGAGAGCAACTGCAAGTGCTAAAGTTATTTGTTTTGTGTTAATTCATTATTTCTTTACTGCTGGAAACAGCTGTTTGAGTAAACCACTTTTCTCAATGCTGCTTCTGTATTCACGAGACCATGGAAGCACAAACAAGGGGTAGTAAAAATTTGACAAGGAAAGATAAAAGTTCATCTTTTATTTTCCAGGCTTTAGCCCTGCTTATATAAACCTAAATCAAAGCTCACAAAAAAGCTTATAAAACTTTTGTTAATGCTTACTGCTCCTTCCCCTGTGTGATGGTTGAGACTTACAAAGGAAGCAATTTGACAGATGCTTCTTTTTTTCAGTCACATGAGGTGTGAACTTCAGATGACAAGAAAGTTTAGGTTTGATAGAGCAGCCCTTTGCTGGATTTTAAGCAAAGGCATATATTTAAGTCCCTTTAAAATGAACGCATTTTCTTAAGTGTATTTACAAAGCAGATCTAGCTACTCTTTCCTGGGGCTATCAGCTTTAAATCCACATCAATGAGTAGCTTCTAGGCTCTGCCTGTGCCTTGCTTTTCAGTGACTGTTCCATGGTGCTCTGGAGCAGCACTCCAAAATGACCTGCTTGTTGACCAGGGAATTTCCTAGCCTGTTTATGCAAACAAGAAACTCTGGGGACAGGACTTTGTCTAAAGTCAGCTTTTCTCTGAAGATACAGTGCCAAATGGGACTTCACTGTGCCATTGCCTGAAAGGAGCAGTGCCTATCCTTTCCAAGCCAAAGCACTGTCATGCTTTGCTGTTAAAATAACAGCCAGGGGCTACAGTATTCTGGAGAATGCAGGAGACCCGGGCTCAGCTCCCTTTTTTGTCTGAAGCTGCTGCAGTTGGCATCTATCACTGCCTTGGGGGCTACTGGGCTTCTCCTCCTGCTACAGCGGAGAGAAAGACCCACTCCTGCAGTCAGCTTGATAGGGTACTCAGCGATGCTGATTCCTGCCCTCATAGCTTGATCTGTATCTAGCAGCTAGTGGATAAAACATCCCCAAAACCCCTTTGGGAGCTGTGGTTTCTCTCCTACCTCAGGGAGTGGCATTACTGGTAGCTTAATGCCTGCCTCTTTGGACTGATGCCTGAAGAATGTTACAAAAATAATGTGATGGTGAAGCTTAAGTATCTCTACAGAGAAGTGGCAATGGAGCAGGGGTTTTCAGGATCAGAGTTTTGGATTACCATCTAACAGCAGCTTTAGCCGCTTCCCTTTCAGTCCTGCTCAATTGGATCTTTCAGCTCCCATTAAAATAAAGATGAACTGAAGATAAGTGATCTCATATAGGATTGAAACTTATAAGGCTCAGGAATGTCACGAGAAGGCAGCAAACAGAATTGTAACGTAAGGTAGTGGATTAAAGTAGTGAAGGGAGGGGGGAAAAAAGAAAAAGAAAGCATCAGTGCTTCTCCCTCACGCTCATTTTGGCAGGTTGGGCTTACTTGGTGATCTAAGACAGCTTTTTCTTTCTGAAATAAATTTGCTGAAAAGTCTGTCATAATCTGCAAAACAGTTCTAAAGTATGAAGAAGGTACTTCCAGAATAACGGGAGGGAAAAGAGGTGGTGTTGATATTTTAATGCGCATTTTCTCTTCATTCTGAGAATAGCTGCCATGTGCCATTACTTTTCTGAAAGCACAGAACATTTTTTGTCATTCAATCACTACTTTTCTCACAGCCAGAATGAAAGAGAAATAACACATACACACACTCACACATGCACATGCATGCAGAGTCTTTCTCTTTCTGATAGCTCCTTAGGGAGTTCCATCATACCTGCATTTATGAGCCTTGGATCATCTATGGCCAGTGGATTTAGTAATAAACAGAGTGGAAATGTTCTTCATAAGAGTTCAAAGTAAATTTTAACCAGCCCCTGCCAGACATTGCTTCCATTACATTTTGCTGTAATGACTTCCTTTGAATGAAAAGAATAGAGAAAGGAAGGCACTTTGCACATCTTTAAAATGTCTTGAAATATGACAAGCTCTGTAAATGAAGGGCATTTGGATGGTTTTATAGTGCAGCTTTTCAGGCTGTTTTGCCATGCTGGAAGCAGGGTGCCAGGGAAGCACATGCAACATTGTGAGGTGTGAGCCTGAGGGTTGCATAAAGGAGCTATGACTCTGTATTTAAAGCAATGATTGTACCTCTGTATTGTCTATCATAGCCTTTGACAGCTGGAAATCTGCCTCAGTTGCACAAAGACTGGAGACCCACCTTATCACCTAATAAAATGCTGTAAATTCCACCGGACATAACACACCTATACATACAAGAAGCAAGGATAGCCAACACTGTTAGCTGAATCTACTTCATCTTCTAATGATATTCAGAGCTACTAAGAACTCCCCCCACTCCTGGATGTGAACAGGTCTTAATGTCTCCATTTTTAAGTCTTGGAAATTAATTATGAACTTTATGTTTGTGGCCTGTGTGGTGAAATCACAGCACTTGGAGGAACAAACATTTTAAAATGATGGTTGGACCCAAAGGAGCAGCTTGATTATTTTTATCCAAGATATAAGAATACCAGACATGTATTTTTATCTCCCTTTGACGGAATCTGTGGACCGGAGGTAGGTTATAATCCTTTTAAAGAGTCCTCAGAAGTGAGAATTATAGGCACTTCAGAGAAATACCTATATTCCTCTAATAAATTCTCATGAGGTTTGTCTGAAGATGGTGGTAGTTCAGAGAAGGCCATAAAGATGCCTGGGGGATATCACAGTAACACTTTTGCCCCTATGACAGCTGAGGGAATAGTGGGGAGCATGGCAGAAACGGCACATATTAGGTAATGCCCCCCATCAGACCGCAGATGTGTGAACTAGCTTAAAACTTTCATTGGGGCTTTTATTAGACTGTGATACAGTCCCAGCCTCTCTGCAGTTTCCAGTGCAGCCAGTTGCTCACAAGTTATAACAAATTAAAAATACCTAATGCTCAAGCTTTTCTGCACTTAGGGATGGAGTGGGGAGTCCCAGACAGATAATATTTTGGGTGGTTATGCAGCCAGGATCCTCTTGTGCCTTGTGACCCTTCTTTTGAGAGCTATGGCTGATTCACTGCTTTGGAACAACAACAGAGGTTTAACCTAAGGAGCAATGGTTAGATTGCTTGATTAGGTTTCTTTGGTTTTTGTTTTTTGGGCATTTTTTTAATGCCACTTACCTATTTAAGTTAACGTAATTGACATCTTTGGTACACAAAGTTTTCTTTTAATCTAATACACATGAAAAGCTATAACTTTATTATTAAAAGTTGTTTCATCTGTGTATCTTGTTTCTGCCTAAGTGAAGCAGCGCTAACATGAGTTGATGTGTCTCCATGAGTGACTTCACTGTCAGCTAGAGAGCTGAGCTGCAACAGTGGGTGTTTAAGGGGAAGGGGTTAATGGGGGAAATCACAAAGGTGGTCATGAGACAGTGAGAAAGAGCAAGCCTCTCATAATATAGGAACTAAAGGAACCCAAAAAGCTCAGATTGTCAGACGGCAGGTTGTGAAATAAGCAACAAACTACAGTTATTTTTTCATTCTGCATGTGGCTCTATTAAAGAGAGAAGCATTTTGTAGTAGAATGCTGTAGCTACCAAAGTTTTGCATAAAATCAAAAAATCATTAGACAAATTATTGAGAGATAAGGTCATTAAAGGCAACGAAAAACACCAGCATACATCCTCTGGCTTAAAAATTCATAAACCCCAGGCTGATGGAAGCTAGCAGGATATACTGGAGAAGCCCCATGGTATCTTCGTGTAACCACAAGCTTCTGCAAGAAACAGGAAAGCAGAGTAGATGGACAGCTGCACTGATCCATTATTATGTCACTGTCTTTTAGGTATTAACAACTGATCTAAGCACAACCCAATCTGAAAGTCCTTGGATGGCTATGACTTCATGTGCAACTATTAAAGCATTGTTAAAGAATTTCAGAAAATCTTCTGGAGTCTCCAGATGTTCTTAAAACTAGATAATTCTGTGTAGTTCAGTTCAGATAGATAGATATGTCTGATTTCTGTATGCAACCTCTAAGACAGGCATAGAAGGACAGCTAGAGAGCCTCACAGAAGACGGGAAAAGATTGTGACAAGACAAGAGAGGGTGGAAATACTTGCATAGATCATCAGCAAAGATGGATTCTTTGGTTTCTTTGGGTTCTTTCCCACTGCCAAGGAGAATTAATTGCTCCAAGTACCCATCCCTTTTCAACCCTATCACTGACGATAGCAGCAGGAAAAGAATGCATCCCCTATGCTCATTTTTGCATTTACTTTAAGCTTTTCATTGTAAAAGCAATGCAGACTGGCTTTGGTATAAGTGGGAATTAAGTGTGGCATGTATCTCTACAAAATCACAGGGTACTGCAGTGAAATCTGGTATTTTACTACACACATTTGTTGAATTGGCTCCCTTTAGAACCTGATTATCTTTTTTAAACAGATTCTATAAATGAGCTTTAATATTTTATATCCACTCAAAGCTTTTCAGCCCAAAGCACTTAACAAGCTTAAAGACCTGAAGTGGGAACTAGCTTTTACTCTGTGTGCGGACAGCACCTGGCACAATGGGAGTCAGTCCCTGAGTAAGGTTCCCATGTGTTCCTACAATAGCAATAATTGTAGGAATAATATGAACCACTAATAATATGAACAGTAGAATGGAAATACTGACATTTCTGGATCAGAAAATATTAGAAAAAGAATGAATGAGGCAAATATACATTTTTAAATAAGGAGTTACAGAAAGCAACCAGAATCCAAGCTAAGGAGTCGTCTTAAATTCTGAGGTCTGATCTAAAAGACACATCCCACTAACATAAGCATTAGAGACTATTTGTGAATAAGTCTCTTCTGTGAAAAACAAGAAGTATTTATAAATAAGATGAATAAGACAAATGTGAGAATTTGACTAGTAAGTCATGATATAGGTATACATACCTATTTACACCATATAGCTGTGCATTTATAGACTTATGACAAGTGTATAGGACTTGAAGGATTGCTGACCCCATTTAAAAACCAAACCAAACCAACAAATATGTTGCATAAATGTATAGTAGTTACTTTTACTTTTTGAGTAAGGTCAGTTTCATATTGATAAACTGACTAAATGTTTGAACTAGTATTTTGACCAAATTCCCAAATAATTGCTCTGAACTTCTCAATAGAAAATTGAAATCTGTTCTTCTATTAGCAAGCCTAGTGAGCAAAGTATACAAGTGGAGTGGTTTACATGCAGATTTTACCATTTCTAATTGGACCACATCAGCAGTTTGGTCCATGCTGAGTGGTGGTGCATGATCTATTCTCTTCAGTGCCTGGGCAGGTAAGCTGAAGAACACAACAAATATGGGCACTATTTAAGGAGGCAAGAGGCCACTGGATGTCATTATTTCTCTTTCTCTGAAGCCAAAGCAAGTCTTCTCTAGAGGTGGAAAATATGGCTATTGCAGAAGGTAGCTGAGATTGATTTTGAATATTCTTGGTAGAGTGCTTCTTAATTTAAAATAGCTTTCCAAAGTCAGTCTTCTTCATGAGTCAGTGGAAACATACACATTCCTTTGCAAACGCATGCAAAAACCTTGAACAGCCTAGTTTTGGTACAAATTGGTCAGTCTTCAAATGGCTCAGCTAATTGGACAAACCTCTCAACCCTCCAGGCTGCTCAGACACTCACAGTGTGCTCTCTGAGACTTCCCTCCCCAGTGACCTCAGGGCAGCCAGTTTTGTGGCTACAGCTAGACATAGTCATAAATGTCTCTGAGTGTTTGAAATCTTGTCAATAAGGTTACGGAGTCCATTCCTGCAGCCACCAGAGGTCCTGTTTATTTGAGTACAATAGCAAGCACATAAGCAAGTTAGAAAGTACCAAAACACTAAGCATCACACTTTGTTACTACACAGGCATTTCCTCTAAGCAAACACTAGTAAGCACTACATTAAAAGTCAGGATTTAGTTTTATAGCTTTTATACCAATAAATGACCAGAAGCTCAGATATTTCTCCTTTATTAATGGTTTTCAGCACTTTACCATTAATTACCAGAAAATGGTTCCCATGGTATAAATGGTTTAAACGGTTTAAACCCAGCTGTTAACTAATAGCATCATTTGACAATATAGAATCATAGAACCAAAGATTAGTTAGGTGCAGACATAGCTGAAGAACTCTTGTCCACAGGGTTCCCATGTTTTGAAAGATAACAAGATAAAATCCAGCTTAATATCCAGACCTTGCTTAGTTGAAACTATTGGCAATGGCAAGAAGCACCTATATGTTTGTACATGAGGACTACTGTGTAAAGAAGTAACCAAACAATGTCTTTTACATAAATACTTTACCATTGAATCATAAAATGATGAATCATAGAATGGTTCGGTTTAGAAGGGGCCTTAAAGCTCATCTTGTTCCAATCCGCTGCCATGGGCAGGGACAACTTCCATTAGACTGGGTTGCTCCAAACCCCGTCCAACCTGGCCTTGAATTTAAAAATTTAATTGAATTCATAAATTGAATTTATAAGTTTAATTTAGAAAGGTTAAGTTCTCTTGAACTCTGTCCTGTTGCTGGTAGAATTTTTCACTATTTAGTTCTAAAACCTCCTAGCTTGTCTGCATTGCCGGCCTGCAACTATTCACTGTTGTAGGTAGGTATGATGTTTTGTCTTGAAAACAAAGTCATTAAGTCTCTGGCATCTGAAGAAAGACAGCAAGTTTTGAAGGTAGAGATTCACATATTTATTCCGACTTCGTAACAGAACATGAGGTACACAAGTGAGATTTTAAAGTAATTCTCATCACTGTGGGCAACGTGAAGGGCATAAAGGACCATACATACTGAACTGCAAAGCTGAGGGAATTAAGACAGAATTAGTCAGTATGGAAACAAGAAGGAAAAGTGTGAAAAACTCATATTCACAATTTAAGGACATATCTAGGACCACTCAAATTAAGATCATAATGTTAAGACCAAATGATATCTTTGACTGTTTTCATCTAGGTATGTTGACAATTTTATCATGCGCAATTTAGGAATTTCTAAAATGGCTTTATTATCTAACCTTATATGCTAGTTAGAATACCCAGAAATGCCAGAACTATTTATCTTGTTGCCAAAGACACAGCCAAAACATTAAGTTTGGGGTTAGTAGGTTCTTTCACTGCAAATGGAAAAACATTTCTTTAATGTATTATTTTTCCTTGAAAACTTTCACATGAAATAAAATCTTTACTCAACCAGTTCCACATGTGACTTATTGGAGTTAAACTGTGTGGAATTAAGTCTTAACAAGGGACCAATCTGAAACCTACAGAAATCTCTGGGACCCTTTCTATTAATTTGAATGGTCTTTTGATCAGGTCTTACATGAAGAAACACATTTATTAGTCCCAGAGATGGAACTCATTAAAATAAATTTCCTTTATTTTACATGTGTAACTTAAATGATTTTATATTTTATAATTCCCTATGAAAGTACTTTATTATAAGTTACATAAAGATAGGGAAGCTCTAGTGATACAGGAACCAGGAAAAAAACATTTGCTGGTACAAATAAATATTGTTCCATTAGCTTTTAAAAAACCTGCATTATTTACAGTACCAAAAGATAGAGGCATATGTTAGCTCTTACACTCTTTTCAACAGCACAAATGTGATCATCACCTTTTAGGTCCATGTTATATATACACTTTAGCCAAAAAGTGTTTCAGCAAGATCTACAAGGGAAGTTAGGTTAAAGATATCTGCAATGTTTTTAGCCAAATAACCCAAAAACCCCCAACATCCCTTAGCTTATGGCATTGATAAATATGTCTAAAACCCTTGTGCAAAACATCTGTGCCATCACTCAAGAAGAAAGATGTTCAGCCTCATGAGTAGTATTTTTGTGGAACACAGAAAAAGGGGTTTTCTGCCATGGTCTAACAGCTCAAGACAACAAGTATTACAACATGTAAAGGGCAATATGTGGCCTTCAGACATAGCAATGGTGGAGATCTTGACTCTAAAATGGCAACAGGGGATATCGCACCCTGAGAGATGACAACCTGATGTGAACTTATGGGAAGGGAATAGCATAAACATGGATTTTTATGGTGTTTTATCCCTCCGTCTGAACTTCCATGGCAGGAATGTGCTTCTTAGGAAGAGAACCTTGTATTACTATTTGATTTCTGTTTACTGCCAAGGACACTGGCAGAAACCAAGGCTTTCCTGCTACAGGAGAGAGGAGTCTGCCAATCATCTTTTTTTTCTGCTAATTTTAGTATAAGAGAGCTGAATGATAGCACAGAATGCTTATGTACCTGCCATTTTACAGCTGTTTTGATAGACTGCCTTTTACAAGTAATGCTATTTATAATGTCCTAAAACCTGACTCCACAGCCCATGAATGATACTGAAATTGTTGGTATCATTAGAAATTGAAATATAAATTGGCAGACTACAGCCCCCATGGGCTGAGATCAGAAGTTTAATAACTAAAGTACAATATAATATAATAGTAATAATAATGGGAATAATAAGGAGAGAGAATATAATACCAAAGGAGAAAAGGGAAAGAAACCCAAACCAGTAAACTGCAGTGATGCACAATACAATTGCCTGGAAAAAAAAAAACTCTGGAGAGACCTTGGAGCAGCTTCCAGTGCCTATAGGGACAGACAAGAAATCTGGAGAGGGACTGTTTACAAGGGCATGTAGTCACAGGACAAGGGGGAATGGCTTTGAACTGACAAAGACTTAGATTAGATATAAGAAAGAAGTTCTTTGCTATGATGGTGCTGAGGTGCTGGCATAGGTTGCCCAGAGAATCTTTGGCTGCCCCCTTCCTGGCAGTGTTCAGGGGCAGGTTAGATGGGGCTTGGAGCACCCTGCTCTAGTGGAAGGTGTCCCGGCCCATGGCAAGGGGTTGGAGCTGGGTGAGCTTTAAAGGCTCCTTCCAACCAAAACCTTTCTGTGATTCTATGATTTTATGATCTTTGGGGAACAGTTTTAAATTCATCATTTCATTCAATCTTTGTAATTAGCAAAGCAATATTTACAGGGATCTTTAATTCTGATTAATTTAAAATTGTTGGCCTTTATTCTCCAAATGAATATGTTCTTTTGGACCACGGTGATCCACAGTCTTTCCATTAATATAACAGAGAAGAAGGAGAGAGAATATAGTGGCTTATTTGTTTGTTCACAGTGGAAATGCTTTTGTGATCTATGTGAAAACTATTCTTAGTTAAACTAAGTTTAACTGATTTGAACTGTAATTGGATAAACCAATCATATTGACAGATGCTTTAGGTGTTCTCATGATCAGATGTCAACATTCAGCAGTAATCTACTCTAGAAACACCAAAGCAGTGATTTGCACTATATTCCCTACTTAGTCCTTGAAAGTACATGTTTTCATCATGGTCTTATCTATGTCATATTAGGGGGTGAGTTATATTCATGTTACTTGTCATATCTTTAAATCTGTTTTGCCACTATTATTATCTCAAAAGATTTTTTGTGTGTGCCAATCTCTACATCAGAAACATTTACGGAGGAAATATTAGGAAAAAAAGAAACAAAAGAAAAAATCCTATTTTGAAAACAAATATGAAAAGAATAAATTTCTGAACCCAAGTTGTTGTTCCATTTCAACATCAAAGTGAGAATTAATATTTAAAATATCTAAGACCTTTGAAAGAAATACTCTTGAAGAATTCGCATGTGCCTTATATATATAATATATATAGATACAAAAAAATTCAGTCTGTAAGATAATATAATTTTTGCATGTCAGTTTTTCTTTAACATCAACTTTTTTGTCTGTTTCATAGAGACTTCAACAGACAGTAGCTTATTTTTCCACACAATTAAGCACCCGGAATTTTTGGCTAATGGATATGACTAGTAAAATTTTCCATAAAATATAGCTTTATATGAGAACTAACACAATATTTATAGTATATATTTCAACATTTGTTTTTTTCAAAAGCAAACTTCTTGATACTTGCAGGAAGAACATCAGCTGCATTGCAATGCAAAAGTGGAAATAATAAGCTGATGAATACAAATAAACAGAGATATTTTGTTTGAAGTCACTGCTTGCTTCCTGATTATCTCTGTTTCCCACTTAAAGATCAATAAATACCAAGCACAAAACTTGGTAAAATCCTTTCTGATGCTTTGAACAAGCTATGGATTAGGCCGTAAATCAAAGACAGATATGAACAAAGAAGGTTTTTATGAGAAGGGTTTCACTGGATTAGACGCCCACACTTCATTTTGAGTTTCAGGCTTCACAGAAGTAAAATGAAGACTTAACATTAAGTTCAGTGCAGCAATTTTAAGCCACCACTTTGGTCTGATCCATGCCTTGTTCACTGTAGCTTCAATCTGCAAATCGCTGCAGCCTTGTCCCTTGTTCACTGCAGCCTCAATCTGCAAATAGGCATAAATCATTTCTGGGAAACAAGCATCAACTAGTATCACCCAAAGCAGTCTTTCTGCCCTTCTTTTCTTGAATCTGGCCCTCTGAAACAGAGAACACCAAATCCGACATGCTAGAAATCAACTCGTCTCTCATTGGAATTCATGGATTTGGAAGGTAGCTGCTTGTATCCTGCCAAGATCTTCCCTTCCACTCAGTTTTGTGCCTTTTTCAGTTGCCTTGGGTCAAATCTAGGATTGAACTGATGTTATCTGATTGCTTTTTAATGATCATTTTGAACAGGTTTGGTGACCATTGCCTGGGTTCTGATGGATAGGTTTCTACAACCTATTTTTTTTGTACAAAAAGCTAGTAATAAGAACTGTTGTCTCTTCCAGAGAGACAGTGGACTTGAATGCAATGTCCCTTTCTTTTCTCATTTAGTGATGATTCCTTAAAACCTCTTTTCATGTATGTAAGGAGTGAACGTGCCTCTACATTTTCTTCTCCTAATATGTCTTGAATTTTGGAAGTGGCTATGCTTACTGGCTGATGCTCTTAGAACTTTTAACATGTGTTAGTACCCAGTCAAAATGAATGAACTGCCCCCAGTTTCTAAGGGATAGCTATTCCAAGACTTGGCACAAAATAAAAATATTAAATCAAATTTTCCCATTTCTGCAGGAGTAAGGAAAAAGCCACATCAAAAAGTTGCATAACCAGAACACCCACAAAAGTTGATTACTCTAAGATTCCAATCATGTTTCATATTAAGGAATACCATACCACAAGGTTAGTTGTTTCAGCTGACCCTTGCTGAATCCACCCCTAACCTACTAACTCTTGTCAGCATATTGCAGTTGTGCAGAGCGGCTAAATCCCTGGGCACAACTGGGGATCATCATCACAGGGGAACAGAAAAATCACCATATTTCACTGTGTACAGCTCAGAAAAAGTCGGGATTTTCACACTGATACCACATCAACTTGCATCCCTCCCTTTCCTCCTCTCAGATCATGGCCACTGTGCTGCCAGTTCTGCTTCTACCTAGGTTTTAATCTCTAATTACTTCATTAAGTGCCAGTTATCAAAGCTTTTCTTAGTGTACAATGCTTACTATTATTTAAGATCTGCACACGTGGTTTTGAACAGAATGGCTCAATATGATAATAGAAGGTCATTGATCAAAAAGGGAGCTGGACCAGAAGATGTCCAAAAAGCCTTGACTCTTCTGTGTTGAGGGTTATGTGTGGGCTGTGTCTGCTTTTACATAAATAATGCACATAGATAAAAGCACTCAGTTGAAGTCAAAGAGTCTGAGAAGGCCTTGAATCAGCTTTATGTCATAATTTCTCACAGTCATCCCACTATTCTGCTGTTTTCATTTAGAATGAATATAAACTATCCAGATTTATTGTGAGTGTCTGCTTTCAGGAGCAGTGCACTTAGGGATTCACTAAGTATGTGAAACAAATACTCAGCACCACTTTTTAAAGAGGAATTGAGACTAAGTAATGGAAATAGCAGAGCCCCTGGGATTGATTAAAAGCGTGTTGAGTTCTCTAATATTCAAAGCCTGGTAATTAGAGCCGTATATGACACAGAACTGTAAAATCCAGTCAATCAGATGCTCACGTACATGGGCTTTCCTTACAGTGGTTAGCTAATACCAGAAATGTTCCTTACATGTCATGGAAAAAGCATTACTATTTAGGAACCCAAGACGTTGCATACTGAATTCGCATTCCCCCTACAGTAAATTGCTGTTTATGTGGAACACACCATATTATTTTGGAAGCCTCTCCAAGGGTCCATATTTTATGTCTGAGCAGGCCATGGTGATTACACTCCTCCATGCGTCATTTGTTTCTCCTCTGAAAACTGTGCGTGTAACCGCTGCCCAAATGAAAGCATAGAGGACACAATTACCCCTTCCCTCCAGTCAGGACGGGAAAGCTGATACAAGAGTAATATCCAAAAGCCAGGTCTCTCCTACATTTATTGTCACACCCATCATAGCCAGTAACATTTCTTTAACAATAGTCATTTATGAAGGCCTGGCTTCTGTGGAAAGATTTACTAACAGCCTTGAGTGGAAACTCCACTATAAAACCAACATGCTCATGGAAATAGTACTACAAAGATATAAAAATAATGCACAAAAGTGACCCACCAATGCATTTACTGTAAAACCCAAGGACTAAAAATAAAATAACCTCAAAACATAAAATGAGTACATTTTTCCCCCTTTTCTTTTTGAAACACAGAAGTAGCTTTACTGGATTGTAACCTAAAAAAGAGCATTTTGTAATTGAAGTTTACAGTATTTTCACATTCTGCCCTTCAAAGGCTCAATTTCATTTTTGAAAGAATTTGGCAGTGTAATGAAAGGTCTCTTTAAAGATAAAAAATGAAAAAGAAAGAGAGAAATTAAAAAATGAAGTAAGATCACCAAGACCGGGTAATATTGACTGATTTTCTGTCATTCTCACTACTCCAGTTGCTGAGCATTCACATCCTAAAAGAAAATATACCACTGTCTCCAGAGATGCTGTGTCAACAAAAATTCCTTCCGCTGGCATGATACAATATCTGTTTAACTAATCAGGAGGAAATTTAACATTCAGGATTTGGTGGGGATGTTTATGGAGTTGTTAGCACAATGGCACTCAGCTCTCAGATGTCAGTGTCGCTCTTCAGAAGATGAAATGCTGCAGCTGGTTGGGAAATGAATGAAGGCCAAAACCTGAGCTATAAAATAGGGGACTTAATCCAAATAAATCCTATTGCTAGGATTGTGTGGATATGTTGGTCAGTTTATTTGTTTGCTCATTTATTTATTTGTTCTTTCAAAACAATGAGCAGGTGCTGAGGACTATAAAGAGGCAGTGTGCTGAAGGGTTTGCTAATGTTGAAAAGCCTTACAGCAATTTCTTCTACACCTTGCTTGTAAGAATATCACACTTTGCTAATGGGCTCATAAAAGAGCTTTTCCAAACATCAAAGTAATGGAATGAATTCCCAGGATAATATTCAATTGCCTAAATTCTGCCTAGTGCTCTGTCTCTGATTCGCAGTTATAAATGTAAGATAACCAAATTCTAGAAATCTTCCTGCTTGCTCAAAAAGATGTCTGCCAGAAAGTCTTTCTGCAACCTTATCCTTGTAAAACATGGCTTTAAGGAGAATTTTGGTAAGCCAGAGTCTAGTTCTATGTTTATTGTTATACATTCAATTCACATAAGCATTACAAGGATGAAGTCAATAGTGTTTATAAATTGCATGGAAGATACACTTTTAAAAATGCTTTATTAAAAAGGACCAGAAGATAAAGGCGCAGATGAAATTCAGGTTGGAGATATATGAAGCAATGCACATAGAAAGCAATCCTTGGAACAAATAATTCCATAAAACAATTCTACAAAACTCCACCTCAACGTATGTTGTTAAAAAGAAAACAGACAGAATGAAAATCAAATAGAAGGCCAAAAATAATGAGGAAAAGAAAATAATAGAAAACATTAGTCACCATTATGCCACTGTATAAATCTGTGCTTCGTTTGCCTTGTAAATACTATGTGTGGTTCTTGTCTCCTCATCATGAAAAAGATGCAGTAAAGTTGGAAAAGGCTCAGGAAGTCCCTGAGCCCCAAATTTCTGAAGAAGTATCCTAAGCACTATGAATGATGGTATGCTTACCCGTTCCCTGACTTTTTCTTGTACATACCATTATCCATCAGTCTTGGAGACAGCACAGTGAGCTGGCTGGACCTGTGGGCTGGCCTGGCACATCATTGCTCATGTTCTTGACAGATTTAAGACAAAAATGAAGTGAAAGTGTACTTGCCTGGGAGTGAAAATTGAGGTGGTGTCCTACTGCATACAAGAGAGAGAAGGTATTTTCACTGCTGTTGGTATCTTGGTTTACCAGAAGACCAATAGGTTTAGAAGAACCTGGAGAAGGCTGAGTGCTCCTAGGGAAGATTAAACTGATACTTAGGAAACATCTTAAAGTGAATCTTTCTTGTCATCAGCAGCACCTAAGCCCTGTGAAGATTCAGCAACAGTTAAGTGCTCTTCATCTTTAGATAACTAAAGCATCTCTTATTCTGCTGACTGCACAGAATGTCGGCAGTGTATTCCATAAGCAGGAGGAAAGAGGGCATAGAGCGGACAACCAAACACGGGGCTACTTTTGACTTAGAGTTATGATTAATATGTTCCATGAGAATTAGAAAGGACTTGAGTAGTTCTGTGGGATTTCCTGCTCAAAGGATGCTTGCTAATGCAGCCTACATTGGGCAGTGCTGCTGAAATCGAGAGCCAGGGCTTCAGTAAAAAAGCAGAGACCCAGCTCACGCTTGGGAGTGAACTCAATCTCTTGCCCGGACTGGGAACTGTACAGGTCGTAATCAGAATGACATTCTGAGTGACAGATCTGATTCTTCCTTTAATTGTTCTGCTTTCGTCAAATGTTGAAGACCACAGGGAAAAAAACCCCAAACTATAAGTCCAGAAGAAAAGGAACTGCGGTCACCCCACTGAATATGTTTTGATGGGGGATGAACAGCCTCAGGGAGCTCAACTTGCTGACAACAATTTCTTCAAGCATGTGTCATTGCTCAAGTTCAAAGACAAACACCAAGAACTGTAGACTCTCATTTACATTTGCATGGTGTCAATACCCACACATAGTCTAAAAGGACCTAAGAATGTGCAATGAAAGAGTGCTGTCTTGTGGTTATGGTAATGACATAGTTCACATAATGTCTCTCCATTTGCTGATATTAGAAATCCAATGTTTGCTTGCAGAATAAGGCAGAAGCATGAGGATTCCTGTTCTTTAATTTCTTAATATTATTGTTCATTGATTCCCTCCACTGCAGCTAATACCAAAGATGAAGGAAAATAGCACTGCTGTCTTTATATGCAGTCCTTTCTCCATGTGTGAAATGAAGCTAGCTCTGCAGCTTCTTCCATACTCACTGTGGTATCTCAGTATCACGCAGTATCTCTTAATACCCCACAGTACTTCTCCTTTCACACAGCATAGTGTATTAGCAGGACACCTCCACTAAAGCACACAGCTTTGTATTGTCCTTGCATGCTGCTTTTGCTGGAGTGACAGAACACACAGCAAGCCATGTCAGTACGGTCACCTATCAGTCACCTTTAAGGTTTACCCACAGAAATAATATCTAAGAAAATTCAACTAATGGGTCATTGAATTCAAAATGTCCTTCCAAAACTTTAATGAAAGTTTGTGAAACTCCTATGGACAATTGCACACTGAGATGCTTACAGAACGTTTGCCTTCAACTTCAGAAAAAAACCCTGACTTATACTTGGAAGCACAAAGGTTTACTCTTTACAAATTTTTAAATGCAGCCCATTTAACCATGACTTTCTTAATATTATGGAAGTACTGATAGCAACTCTTTTAATCAATGTTCAGTTAGGCATGAAAACAAATACTGATTGAAACCAAATTACTACACTTCAATTCCTCTTACAGTTATGTTGTTCTTCCCAGGAAAAACATCTGGAAAACTGCCCTAGCAGGGCCATTGAGGCTTTCTTTAATGTCAAGGGATCCTTGGCAACCCACACAACCGTTAGTCCTAATTTCTGCAAGTTATTAGTGAGAGACACAGATGTTAGGTTAAAGCTTGCACGTGCTTTGTGGGCATGAATCTTATCACACTGCTGTGGGTACCATTACATTAGGACAGCGATCAGTTAGTTTGTGTGGGGTTTAGAGTGGTCTTACAAATAATTTCAGCTGAGTGTTGGTCATGGATCTGAAGGGCTACTATAAAGATTTTTCCTGTCCAAGACATTCACACTTTTAAGTAGCTTTTTTAAGAGTTCAGTATTTTACAGAAATTAAAATTAGCCAGAATATTATATTCTAGGTAAATATTATAAAGGAAAATATTGTAAAACCACCTAAAAAGAGGGTTCTTCAGATTGTTTCTCATTCCTGTGTGCATTAAAGAAATGAGTGA
The DNA here is from genome assembly GCA_009867235.2 of Psittacus erithacus. Classification (NCBI taxonomy): domain Eukaryota; kingdom Metazoa; phylum Chordata; class Aves; order Psittaciformes; family Psittacidae; genus Psittacus; species Psittacus erithacus. The sequence continues at coordinate 17,123 of WYDI02031033.1, read as the reverse complement.
AGAAAATGTGAGTCAGCAAATGCTAACATATCAAAAATATGTCAAAGACCTTAAAGCAGTAAAGTGTTAGTAAAAGACATTAAAGGAAGAAAAAAAGCCAGAAAAAACAGCTTTAAGTTCTGTAAAGAAAAGGTGTGTTTTCCTTGATGGGGGGCAAAACTGTGTCTCCTGGATCACAGAAATTCACTGGAGATGGAGTTGCTCCCAAAGCATCTTGGGTCTAAGAGTGCACAGAAGGGAGCTACATGGGTATGGCTGATTAAAGATGAGAGTGGTGGTGACCCTCAGGGTTTTAAACTGAGCATCTTCCCCCAGATGGAGCAATTAGAATTCAATTTGTTGTGCATCCTCCTGCAGTCAAGAGGTTTCCATTCTCTTGTTAGTGGACAGTGCAACTGCTTTGCTCTCCTCTTTTTCCATGGCAAATGAATTCACCAGAAGCGGACCTTTTTGCATGATTTCTTTTCATCAGTCATCACATCCATCCATCAGGTACAGAAACATCTGGGCAAGCTAGTTAATGTGTAGCTGACTTCAGTTAATGTTTATAATTAAGCCACGAGATTCAACAAGCAGTGCGTTTCTGAGGGATTATCACACACCTCAGGTGCAGTATGAGGCATCAGCCAAAAGCCAAGTGACTTCAGCTACTCAAAGAGTGCAATAATCCCTCAGAAATCTATTAACCATGAGTGCCTTAGAGCTATTATGGCATGGAAACTCCAAGGTAAAAAGGTCATACCTGGGCTTTTAATGAGAAATATTGACACATGTATGACATCACTGACAGCCAATCAGAAATCCCCATTGTTATCCAGTGGTCACAAATAATTTTATAAGAGCCAAAAATTATAAATCAGTTTATGATGCTCTGAAAATCAAAAACATCACTTATATATTGAAAACTCATTAAACAAATTAAACCCCTATATGTATTTATATACAAAACTTGTCTAAGTCTACCTTTTCTTCATGTGCATCCTTAAAATTCATAATATGAATGATTCTGGAATTACTAATCTGCGTAATATTAAGCACATTAATTATTAAAAACTACACATTTTCAATAATATTTGCAGGATTTAATGAACAACTATGTCTTGTCTTTTAGGATCACACTCCTGCCTCTGTATTAGCACTGCTTCCAGCATCCTTACTGTATATCCTTGTCAATTGGTTGCTGAAAGAAATACTGGCCACTAAAACTGGACAAAGCCAGAGTATTCCAAATTCCAAAATAAATTTTAGTGCAGATGGACAAATAGAAGGGAAGAATTTCTCCCTCTAGGAATCTCAGTTGGAGAAACTGCTCATTGACTTTGGCCAAAAGCATGTCAGGGATGACTCTATTGTGCTAAGAACTCAGCAGTACTGTAAACTCATCTAACTAAATAGAGCATTCAGAAACCTTTCCCCAAGTTGCTTGAATTGCTAGCAATAGATGTAATTACAAAGGTCAAATCAGATAGGAACTTATTATTTGCCAAATGATAGCAAAACATGAATTCTGCATCAGATGATTTGTTCAGAGGACAAGACCATGTGCAGATTTTCTTCAAAACTAGACACCTATCCTGCTTACAAAAAATGTCTTGCAAGATATCTATGTTCCTTATGTTCCAGTTGGTGACTCCTGCTGTGATAATGAGCTCTGTTGGGCATGATGAAGGACCACTCCAATGTGATTTTTTTTTAATTCCACAAATATGACTGAACAACATTAAGCATTGAGTGTATAATGGCTAGAGAAAATAAGTGGACCTTTCTTTATGACTTGCCGAGCCAACAAATGTGCTGTATCAGGCCAATGAGAAAAAGTGAGTGACAGATATAAGAAGCTTTTTGAAAGAATTACTATTTGAATCTACAGTTTCCATGCTCTAGCTGATGTCAGCTGTTGGGTAAAAGCCTGAATATCAGGTAGCCAAGACAAGCATCTAGCTACCACTTAAAAGCTATCTCTTTCAGAGAAGAACTGAAGTAGTATTCTTCCTATAGCTGTGCCTGCCAAGCAGCAGACAGATGCCTGCTGTGCTAGCTAAGCCTCCTGTATTCTAGAGACAGCATGCATTGCATGAAACCGAGCTATAGATTACAAAGGACCACAGCAAAGGATAGGCTCATGGATTTCATCCCTAATGCTTTATCCGAGGGCATTAATGGAAATATAAGTCAAAAGATAAGAGTCACAAAAGCCACTTTTCTTTTGTAAGCAGTTATGATATTATGAAAGTACTGGTCATAGAAAATAACCCTGGATCAAAGTGATCACAAGCTGAGTCAGTTTAAATTACACAGAAAATAAAACGAACCAACTCATAACCAAGATTTATTTATTTCAGAAAGAAACTTCAGGGCCACAATATACCTAGAGCATAAAGTCAACTGGACTTCAGAATTCCCAAATATCAGCACAGAGGCTCAGCACACTGGAGCTCAAAACTTTTTGGAGCTTGCAGCCTCAGGAAATGGAAACTTGCAGAGTCTGGACAGAGCACTGCCAGATGGCTAACAAAGACAAGGGGATAGAAAAGAATCATGCTGAGGTAGAGGAAAAGCAACTGAAAGAGCTTAATGCCTTCAGATCAGGAGAAATGACTAATCTCCTCCCCTGAGCACTGAAAGAACTGGCATGCGAAACATCATCTCCAGTAGTGAGTGGTTTTGCTACCCCAGCATAAAAAGTTTCCTTGTGATAAGACTGTAGCATGTGTAACTTCATCTGAAGAATGTAGAACAGAAATTTGTCCATCAAAGACATGAGAAGAGTGGGTAATGGATTAAAAACAGGTGAAAAAAGATGAAAATACAGTTCTCTGATGAGAAAGTGCTGTTAAATACAGGAAAAGTAAATATTCTAGTTGGAGTCCCTGAATGTCACATAGGAACTATTTGAAATACAAAAGGGAGGATTAGTGCTGGAATTAGTGCAGGTAAATGGGTTTAACTTCCAGATTTGGACCTTTTTCTTCAGATTAGCTAGGACTTTGGTGGTATTTGCCTTCCACTGTTGCATGGACCACAGATTGCTTTTTGTGCAGTGGTCACTGACAGATCATCCACAGCTATAGTAAACCTTTGCATGAGTGGAATTCTGATATCTCCTGTTCTCTTTCTCTAACATGTACTGGTTTCATTTCATCTGTAGAGTCTCACCTACCTTGAGGGACAGCAGACTCGGTGCAGGGGTATTTGTCTACAACGCAATATCAGGAAATCAAACTAGATATAATACTCCTGACTATTTCAAGCTATCATTAGAAATTGTGTTCCTGACTTTTGTGGATTGTCTTGCTGAATTTCTTGGAGAGGATGTAAAATTCAGATTTCAGATTTTCTTCCCAAATGTTTTTTCTTTGGAAATACAGAAAAGCTATAGAGAGCTATAGAAAGAATACTCCCAAAGACATTATGCCTGTGGCATGACGCTGTGCTACTATTATATAATTGCTGATAACACGAGCATTTTCGTCTTTTTTTCCATTTTTCCAAATATGAAAGTTATTTTCTAGAGAAAGCTCCCCAAACCTCCTTGTACTCCTCCTTCAAAACCTGTGTTACTCTACACAACAGCTACTATTGCCTTGTTTCCTTCCACTCCTTATTGACTGTCTTGTCTGATGTATATACTGTAGAATCTTCATAGCAGGAGACATCATTTTGATTTGATAGCATCTGCAACAGGAGTTCCCGGTTCCTACTGGAAAAAATGCTCCTCCAGTACAAAACCCAAGACACATTACTGTGTGTCAGTGAACTAAACCAGAAACTTACTGGTAAAAAGCAAAAACTTCATGTTTTCTGTATCAGAAATTAGTAGGAGATAAAGGTGGAACTTAAGATGACTTCCAAAATTGCTATGATTGCCTTTTGCCATTTTAAAAGTGAAGTTACAGTGTTACTCCTTTGAGAAGGCAAAGTGAAACTTGAAATGCTGTCTCAAGAACAAGAATTTCTCATGGCAAATTTAATATAGACCATCTTTTACTTAGCATTTTAAGGGAAGGCTGCTGCAGTGAGCCTTACTACATTACATTTGATAATAGGGCCACAGACAATCTGAACCAGAAATTACAGATGTGTTATGTCCTAAGAGTGGTATCATAAAATCATAGAATTATAGAATAGTTAGGTTTGGAAAGGACCTTAAGATCATCAAGTTCCAATCCCCCCGCCATGGGCCAGGACACCTTGCACTAAACTATGTCACCCAAGCCTCTGTCCAGCCCAGCCTTGAACAGTGCATCACTGCTTATATGCCCCATTGTCATGAGTTCAGACAATTTCTCAGTTCAAACGGATCTCTTCAAACTCCCAAAATGCTGCTATGACCTGAAATGATAGATGGTTTGTCATGTTTGCCCTGATGTGATGCATTTGCCCTCCTGCAGATACACAAAGGGAACACTGCTAATGTAAATATTCTTATGTAAGTATTGATAGCTTTCTGACCACGGGTATTTTTTCATTGTTTCTTCTTGCCTTCTGAAGAGCTGCTTATCTAACATCTCAAAAGTCACCCTGGGACAGCTGATTTCAGTCCAGCATCCAGGATCTGATCCCATTTTCAGTACAAATGAATGCCTTTTGTTTAAAAATACAGCAACAAATCACAGTAGGTTCAGGAAACAGTGGCACTGTACACTTAAGATTTAAAAGGATGTTAACAGACTGCTCTGTCCAAAAATCTTAAAATGGGAATATTTTTCATAATACTTTTCCAGATTGTAAACAGATTCTAAGCATAACAGGCACACATTACCACTGTGCCACCAATGTGGTTATTAAAGCCTTGGAATACCTTTTATTACCCTGACTCCAGCTTGCTGTCTCCATAATAGTCATTCTGTTACCCTAAGAGGAAATTATCAAGCCTGACTTCTCTGGGATGCTGTGATAATATGCTGATATTTCAGAATTATACCGCTTGGATCCAGATCAATCGCTCACAGTCCAGGCAAACCAATGAGATAAGAATTAGTGTTTGCCAGGTGAAAAAGGGCAGAATCACCAGAAAGGAAATGTTATTTAGTTACCAGCTCTTCTGGACATGTCAAACTGTGGGGACTGTGAAAGCCAATGGACTTTTTTTGGTCAACACAGACTACCTGTGAGTTCACCTGAGGATTAGGTAAATACTATATGCACAGGGTGAAATGCTGATCACACTAACAAAGCTTCCAGTGATATCAGTGTGGCCAGGATTTCACTCTTCAGGGCTATTTATTGCTCCAGCAGTGCACTGTCTGGATGTAGATCTAGATGCAGTCGCATCTGCACCTTGACTCTATAGGTTTAATATCCAAAATGAGACTGGTCACTATGAGACCCTTAAAAATTACTTTTTTTTTTCTTTTAAAAAAGAGGAACTCTATAAAAATAAAGTATCTGACAGTGTCCATAAAAATGGAATTACTCTTCAGTGTAAACTGGAAGTTGAGGTGATAGCCAGAAAAAAAATGACTTACACAACTTTGCTTGATATGGAAAACAAGTGTCAGCTCCTTGCTGCTGTATTGTTAGTACATGAAAATAAAAGAAATCCTATAATGTCTGTTGGAGCTTATTGTGGATGAGTAATTCTGAAGGCACCATCATAAAATACATAATGCAGTCAGTAATCCTGTGCAGATCTCAGGGGTTTTCTCCCTTTCTTTCTTTTTTTAGACCTTCCCTCCTTTTGCAACATCTGTTTTAGGTCACTCTTGAATCCCACCTTCTCCCCAGGAAAGCAATACAATGGTGTGCTCACAAAACCCCCCAATACACTCACACACATTCTCCAAATGACAAATAATCTTCATATATCTTCTGGGAACAATAAAAATCCTTGGATGTTTTCCCAGAGCCCTCAGGAAGTTCAAAAATCTTTAGGGGAGGGGGGCTGGATTGATGTTTTATCTCTAGAATTTTACGTAACAAACTTGGTAAACATTGTGCAACAGTTAATACATATTCAATGGCAAAAAAAATAAAAAAGACCTTAAAAATAACACTGGCAAAAGTTAAGTGAGTCAAAGGCCTAGTGTGCTGTGATCACTTCAGGGTCAGGACTGGGATTCCTGTTTTATCCCATTTGCACTGTGCTCACCAGTGTTTGGGAACTGGAGCTGCTCCCTGTGATGGAGTGCATTGTGAGATAGCAAAGCTGAATGAGTTTCATACATTCTTCTCCATGACAGTTTCTTTCCCTTCCCTTGTTTCCTACATCATGTAAAGCCCCCAGCACCATCTCCACAGTTTTGTCGGACACTTTCAAGTCTGTTTATGTGACTCTGTCCAACAGTTTTGCTTTTATTAACTGTAGTTTGAGACTGAGCAGCTGAATCACATAGCACCAGTATATGACTGAGCTGCTGCTACTTTTATAAATAAGAGGATTCTCTAAAGATGGTTCTAATGCAAATGTTCTACTGTCTATAAAAATACCATTAGAATCATAGAATAGTTAGGGTTGGAAAGGACCTTAAGATCATTTAGTTCCACCCCAGCTGCCATGGGCAGGAAAGCCTCAGTCTAGACCATGTCACCCAAGAAGAATGTCTCTGCATGAGAAAACCCAACTACGTTTGTGAGCTACCATTCAAATGGAAAAAAATAAGTATATGAAAGAAATCGCAGATCTTAAAAGTAAACTAGTGTACCGGTGGATCATTTAGCCATGAAAAAATAAATCACTGTTTTTTAGTTTGATGTGCCTACTGAATGCAGAGATCATCTCACAAGGAAAGTACAACAGAAGATGACCGTTCACCATCTGGATATCATAGAAATAATGAGTAAGTGACTGACATTCAGTTGCTTCATTCACACTAATATTCATGTGTGTTCAAATTTTTGTTATACATTTTTCCTGTTACATGATGCAGCGTAAGGGTAGCAACGGGCCAAGACTGAAACTGTGAACTCTGACAGTAACATGCATTAGCCTGTCCAATGAGTCCAGCCAAGCTCAAGTCATCTCTGGCAATAATTGTTTCTGAAGTGTGATAGATAGTACTCTAATTTCTGGTAAGTTCTTCTTCCATAATCATGGTCATGTGTGATTCATCTTACAGTAAGGGAAGTAAATCACAGTGCTGGTAGTGACATTTGGATTGATCCTCCCTGAAGCATGGCAGGTTTTTTTTTTGCATTCAATCATATCAATTTTTAATAACAATTAGGTTTAGTCCTAAAGTATGAAACAAGCTGGGGGACAAGCATTAGCTAAATATTGCTGTACTGCGCTCAGAAAAGGCTAATTTACCCTGCCAACAAGAAGAGTATTAAAAGGAGGAAATGCTGAGGAATTCCATAAGCATGGAATTCATCCTCATATAGAGTGGGGAGGCCCAGGAGCTATTTTAATGGGACTTTAAGCCATAGCAATTTAAGTGGGATTTAAGCTGTGTGTAGACCCGTGCTGGCTTCCTGCACAGAAGAGACTTTCAAGCAAAGACATTATGAGGAAGATGGGAAGGGATTACAAGCATTCTAGATACATTTCCATCCCTAAGGCTCAGGATATGAATGCACACTAAACCTACAAAAGGTAAACGAGGGTGCAAGCCCCCTGTGTGTTAGCTATGCAGTCATGATAAATAAGAGGTAGATTTTTTCTAAGGGCAAGAAAGTTTTTGTGACACCAGTGTATTTTAAACCATGTACTGCATTCTCCAAGCACCCCATCTGTTACTGCAAAATGAAAACAGACTCTGTCACCCATGAAAAGCAGCTTTTTGAGATGCAAGGTCAGTCACTAGTTTGTGTGGAGCTTAGGCAGGGGGAGCATGATCTATAATCACTTATGCAGATATACTTTAAGATAGCTAAGCGCAAGCTCTGCAAAAGCCAGTGTACAAAGCCAGGAAACCTCTGCATGATCTAATGGCAAATACTATGAAGTGTCACTGAGGCCACCTTTCCTCTGAGCACCTGAAGTTAACTTTACTGCTAATTATACAGTCAGACCCCTGAAGTCCCCCTACACCTCTTACCTCCTCTCCCTCACCACCTCCCCTCCTTTGAAGAAACAATTGAGATACTCCTTAATGAACAGCTTTAAAGACTTTTTCCAGCTGAAGATTTACCTGTTCTTGCTGAGTTAATACAGATCATTTTCCCAAAAGGACAGCTTGGTTAGCTGCTACACTAATGCCAGTTCTTGCACTGGCATGATGGATAAATTTGCATGGTAGAAGGAGTATCTGCAGTCAACAAGGAGGGTGGAAGAGACAGTCTTGCTTTTTAGGAGTGTATAAACGTCCACAAGATTATAGCATGAAACTCTGTTTTTCAAGGGTATTTTGCTGCCTCTCTTCCCTTAGGATTTAAAACCAGGAAGCCTAAAGCTCGAGGGCTGGGTGTATCAGACTGTCACTGCACATGGCTACTGCACAAGGGAAGGTGATAGTGGCTGTGACTGTCTTCTGCTTCCCAAATGGCCCAATGTACTATGTTCCTATCTGGGACTGGTGATCAGATTCATCCTTTGCCTAATCTAGAGATGGGACTAGACAAAATGAGCAAGACACTAGAAAAAGGCAGAAAGCCAGTGTGGCTGCCTCCTTCTCCTTCTGTTGGTGGTTTACATGAAACTACATGTACTTGGAGCATATGAGACATTTGGGAGATTTACTGGGAAAAATACCTCCATTGAAATTGGCAGTCTAAATTTTGGAAGATGTGCCAGAACTTTAAGTGCCTAAATCCACTTTGTGAGTTTAGTTCTCAGGATACATGTAAAAGCCATGGATTACAGCCATTAGTATGCATGATCATGGCTGGAAAGAGGAATTTGCTAAAGACTCAGAAGAAAATATGTTTGCTTGGAAAACACCTTTTATGAATTTTCCTAGTTCTAAAGAGAATACATATTGATCTTTGCTGTTCAGAATTCTGGAAATCTTTTCACTTATAAATAGTGAGGCGCAGGTACTTAAATGTCTCACTAGGTGCCTAGGGGAACTTTAATAAATAATAGTCCTTGTTTTTCATTCCTTTTAGTTAGAGTTAAGAAGAGACATAATTCTACTTAGGTGAACAGTTGCAATCATTTTAATAATGATTGAACTTAACTGACTAAAGTAAGATAATTAAATTTTAACAGAAACTCTTTTCTAGCAATTCTGTGTGATAAATGTTAGCGACATTTCTGGGTGAACTCTATTTTTAAGCAGTTTAGAATTCCTTTTTAAAAGCACACTCAGTGACTTCTGGGGTATTTTTGCAAACTAGAAAACAGGCTCAGCAGTCTCATTTCTTAAACTTATTTAACATAGTTACTGAAGCAGAAACTTATCATGTATGAATGTGAAGCAGAATCATTTGACTTTGGTGCATAACTTTGAATACAGAGATAAACTGTACTAAGTCATGTATGGTATGTTTTTCTAAGCATTATAGCCATGCTCAAAAGATCAAATTTCTGTCTCAGTTTCAAAGCTTCATTTTACTGAATAGGAGGTAGACTGTAGTTTTAATTTTTTTACAAATTAAAGTCAGTTGAAATTCTGGCCTCAGCATAAGAAATACATATTGTGTAACTACTTTTCATTGCTACCTCTTTTTAAGGATGTAGGCATGTTTATGAAATAGAATAACTTGGACCCCAGTATCAGGCAGCAAGGCAAGAATGATGCTGTCTTGCTTAAGGTGCTAGACTATGATTAACTAAATCTACACTAAATTATTCACTTCTTTATTAACATCTTGTGTCATCATTTAACTTCATAGTTCTTCAGTTCCCCACTTACCAAATAGACATCATATTTCCATACTTTAATGGACCCCAAGAGGATTCTCTAAATGGCTTCTTCTTTGAAATGCTCAACATTTTAAGTACTGTAAATGAATCAGCCTTATTTATAGCTGTGCCATAAAGCTACTTTATGTATCACTGTATGAGAAGAAGCCAGAGTTCAGCCAAGTCAGCTGAGGATGGGATTTTTGTATGGAAAGAAAGTTAAGCTGTGGTGGCCACAAAGGTCTAGTAAGAAAGCATGGGATGAGAGGAATCTGGGCTTCAACTTTAATATCGGTTTTAGCTTTGGGAATTTTTGTGGTTTCATTTTTTTTTTCCCCTGGAACCAGTATATCACCAATAGGTAAATAATAAATCTTGACTCGTGGTTACAAGAGCCTTAGTTATCACAGAAAGGCTGATTCTGCATAGACAAATATGTAGCTAAATCCTAAAGCCCATGAAGAATCTTACCAGGGTCAAAGGATCTTGTCTGGAGAAAAGCCCCCTATACTGAGCTGCTGACATCAGCTGAGTTTGGGCAGCAGCAGCACACAGGTAGAAGGGGAAACCACACAGCCCAGTAGTGTTTAGGGTGATTTCATTACAGACATACTGTATTCTCCAAAGAGCCCCTGGAAGCAACCTGGAAGGATTCGTATGAGCTTTTAGGATCCTTAACATTTACTCTTACCTTTGAAACAAGTTCTATTTGCTAAAAGTTCATAATGAATAAGGAGATAAAATAACCACAGCACCTTCCTTTCATGCAAAGAGTGTTTTGGCATTCCTTTCAGCTCTGCAAGGACTTCAATACTGGGCAAACAGAGCAAAGCCAAATGAGGGCCTCCTGCATCTGGGCAGAGGTGCTGCAGGTACACGAGATGCAGCCAGGGTCCTTCATACACCTTTCTCCTCTGCCATTTCCTCTGCACTCTGCTAGCACAGCGTGGAGTGCACTATTAGAAACAGAGTTAATTGCAGACTTGCAAACATTTATTGGGCAGCTTCTAGCTTGGTGTCAAGTTATGGTCATATCATGTTGCCAAGAAGGTCTTTGCAAATGTTAGTGTTTCAGGAAGGTCCCACTGAGAATTCCTCTTTTACTGGAGTGAAAGTCAACACTGTTTAAGGAGATGGAAGTAAAGATATAAAACCCCTTTTCTGGGCTGACCCAGCAAAATATTCCATTAGCTCAAATAGCAGAGCAATTGCCTTCAGAAACCCAAAGATGGAGTTTAAGATCCCCCTGAAGATTTATTCTGAGCATATCGTAACTGGTACGTAATTCATATTCTTTAATTAGACAGTTCTTTGATGGCCTGTAGCTGAGCATATTTTAGCAACTGAATGTTTTAGTGGAAAGAATATTATAATCCTTTTACATGCAAAAGGATCAAATTTGGTGGCAAAAAGAGCCGCAGAAATATGCCTTTGCTTAAAAAATAAATATGCTTTTTGCCTACTAGTGAGAAATTATTTGATTACAGCATGTAAGTACTCTCAGAGAGAGAGGAGAGGGGGAAGAAAGCATTAAAAGAGCTGTTATTCTAGTAGAGGAAGGTTTAACAAGAACCTTTGTTTAAAGCTAGATAAACTCAAATTAGAAACTAGATACATTTTTTTAATAGCAGAGCTGACTAAGCAGTAGAACAAAACAGAAGGGACAGGCTGCTTTCTCCCTTTTTGTTGTCTCTGTACTAACACTGAATGCTATCTGAAAGGTATGCTGCAGTTGGATGCAAACTCCTAGGCTCAGTGAAAGACAGAGCTCTGTGCAATTATAGGATGTCTGATATGCAATCCAGACTGGATGACCAAAGCTCTACATCTGCCCTTAACATGTATGAATACATCAGACACTGTATACTTGTTTCTTTGAAATTCCAGAATGAAAAATATATTTTTGTTAGTTGATTTGTTGTCATAGTAGCATTCATTCAGCTAAAGAGGGGCTAGCTTCCTGAGGGGCTAGCTTCCTAATGGGCATAGATCAGGTATTTTTTGTAAGAGTTCTCCTTTTTGCCACATTACCACCACTGGGGTCACCAAACATACTAGTTAGAGGCAAAAAAAAGGAGCTCCCAGTGAAATGTTGAACAATATGCAAAGCTATGATTTCTTTTTCCATCTCCTTTAATGTTCATGTCACTGAACTCAGCTTATTTGATCAACTTGCCTATTCTGAATGATGAAGCTGAGAATAATAGATGATATAAGTACTTTTTCATATCTTCACTGTGCTCAGAGTAAAAATGTGCTTTTTTTTTAGGGTGGGGAACTAACAGATCTTAACCGTTGTATCTATCAGAGTTACCCATGCACTGGTAGGCGTATACTTCCTTCATTTAGGGATGTAGCCACTCTGCCTCTGGAATAACCCTGCAATAAAAGCTGCAAGGCCAGTGGGCAGCTTGGTTTCTGAGTGAAGCTTTCATTCTTTGCTGGAGGGAACAATCTTGGTTCCCACTTATTTCACAAGACTATTTTAGTCTATCACAGAGTTACAGAAACCTCTTCATTACCATTTCTAATTCCAGTGGCCACAAGGCTGATGTAGGGGAGAGATTGGAAAAGTGCTTGATAAAATTATAGATACTGAGGAGCAGGATGTCTGTTGGTTGCTGAAGTTATCGAAACTCTTCAGATCAGGTTGGTGGCCCATTACTCAGACTAGAAACCACAGTGTCCCTTTTGGCCCCTGGAGAACAGAGGTATAGTCTCTATTTGATGTATAGCTGTGAAAGAAACTATGGAGGAAAGCCTCTGCAGGGTTGAACTGTGCAGGGCTGTCATGGGTTCAGCAGTAGCAGTCATTTTTAATCCTTCTTAGTGGCTGGTGCAGCACTGTGTTTCTAACTTTCAGCCTGAGAACAGTGCTGATAATACCAATGTTTGTA